>JASGAU010372319.1:0-15638 GCA_030220045.1 Australoheros facetus
TCACAGATAAAAGGACACAAAGTGCGTACTTGTCGTCTTGCTCTAATCGCTGTCTGTGTTTACCTCTGTGCTGCACACAGATGCTGCAGTAGTTTGGTTTAGACCGTAAAACGTGTTTGCAGCACAAAAAAGGGGAGCGTGTTCTCCCACGTTTGTGCGCTTCGGCTTCCGTGTCTAGACGAGGACCCGCCCACACTCATACGTAAAGGAGCAGTTCACAGAAACGCGGTGGGAACGCGGGCCCATTCTTAAACGTTTCACCGGTTCATTGGGAACAGCACGGGCACTGGCACGCGAACCGGTTCCTCGGCGGTGGGAAGTAGCACGAGTGAGGGAGCGGGGGGCCGTTTTCCCATAGACCCCTGTGCAACCAGAAACCATAGAAGTTGCCCCATGCTGTCCATTAAAAAGACTGCATGTTTAAGGCTCTCCGGCATTGGCTTTACTTACCAAAAAACTGGAAGCTACACTTGCTGTGTGCCTGAGATTACCATATTAGGGATATTCCCTCTCACTGACATCACAAAGAACCAAGAATTGAAAAAAAACTGCATCAGGCTGAGCATCTAGAGCAGTGTGAAGCCTGAACCTTTATTTCATAGAGGTTATTTATACATACAGCGGCCTCATTATATGAAACTTTGACCACAACATGAGCATCCACCATTTTACAGTGTGTGTCTGATAGAAAATATGGAAAAACACGATAGCTCCACTTTAAAGCAGCATTTTCAGACTCAAATGTGTCATCCTGTTTCATAAAAGTCGCATTATCGTCGCTGTAAATTCATCGTGAGTTGAAGAACAGTGCTGTTTCTAGAGGTGATTGGTGCAAAATGCTCCATTTGCTCGTCTGTCTCCTCCGTATGAGGGTGACTCATAGCTGCATGGGTAGTCACAGCCCGCTTGTGAGTGCGACCAACGTCTTCTCAAGTGAACTCTGTGATCTCCGTGGCACTTATTGAAAATGTTTAGTGGTTATTCGCTAACTTAATCACCACAGCTCTATTTTTACATAATATGACTTTATCTGACCTCCGTGGGCAGCTCTTAGGCAAATCTGCGGTCTCTGTGATATTTCATTTGAGGAATTTGAATGTTAATCTGTCTGCTCATTCATCCATAAAGGCTCTTTATCAAGAGTGCATGCGTAACATTTTCTCCAAATAACAGGTTTCTGGGTCCTTATTTTTCCCCCTAAGCTAAAGCATAACAGCTTCTTATATTTGTTATTTGTTTAGTCATTCAGTGTATCTTACAGTGAGCAGAAGCTTCACACTGGAGATATTGACATTTTAATTGAAAGTCAGCAGCACCCTTTCCCACTGACATCTCTAAGCCTCGACGCTCACACGCTGTGTCCTGCTTTCCACCCCTAAATTCAGGCAGTTGCACTCCAGCTCTTCCGTCTCCTTGTCAAACTAACACAGAGCCAAAGTGTATCTTCATGCTCACTCAGCAACTGTCACGTCTGGGGCAGCTGATAGTCATACCGTGTTGCTAATCCTTTCACTTATCTCTAGACAACAGTCAGACCGAATGCTCCTCTGTTTCTCTTCAGCGCCATGGACAAGAGCCACACAGTGAAGCTCTTCGTGGGCAACCTGGCATTAGACACCACACAGGAAGAACTGTCGGCCATCTTCGAACCTTACGGCCAGGTGGTCAGCTGCAGCGTGCTGCGGCAGTTTGCCTTTGTGCATCTGCAGGGTGAGGGTGCTGCGGAGCGAGCCATCCGGGAGCTCAATGGACGGGAGTTTCGCGGCCGGAATTTGGTGGTCGAGGAGTCGAGGGGGAGGCCGCTGCACTCCACCAAGGTGTTCGTGGGTAATCTGAGTGGGATGTGCACCACTGAGGACCTCCAGCAGCTGTTCCAGACATTCGGGAAAGTTCTCGAATGCGACAAAGTCAAAGGTAAGCGAGGACCTTAGTCACACCTGAATTGAAGTTAGCGTATAAGTTTAACTTGTGCAGGTGAGAGATTGTGTTTTATGGTTTAATTACAGTTGTGGAATTGCTGGGAGTGCCCTCAATGGGAAATGTCTCACCACAAGATATGATGCAAAGTTCTAAGTTCAAGATCATGTCGATGTTGTAAAGATGTGACTGGGTGGTTTCTTTTGTTGCAGTTCATTTTCCTAGTAAACAAATGTATTCCTTATTATTGTCTGTGCACTTAATCACAGCCAAGCATTGCTCTTCCACAGGCTATGCTTTTGTTCACATGGAAAACAAGGAAGATGCACTACAGGCCATCGAAGCCCTGCACGGCACCTCCTTCAAGGGCCGCCCCCTGTCCGTAGAGCTGTCAAAGGTCCAGCCCAGCAAGCAGGCACCGACAGGGAAAATCCCGTGTGTTAACTGTGGGAAGCAGGGCCACTATGCTGGAGAATGCCCCGTGGGGAAACCTTCTCTGGAGCAGTACCAGAGTCAGGCAGCGGTCCTGGCTGCTGCTGCTGCTGCAGCCGCCGGCCTACCGCTACAGGTCCAACAAAGTGTGCACAATTCAGTCTACAACACCTCCACCTTTGATCCCACATACGCTGCTCTCACAGGAATTACGACGGGGACACGCACTGATGGGAATCCAGTAAATCCAGCTGTTTATGGTGCCCTTGCCAGCCAAGTGTATGGTGCCAGTGTTGCCAGTCAGCTTTATGGAACAGTGGCGAATCAGGCTGCTCTTACATCAGGCGCCACACAGGTATACAGCTCTATGACACCTAATATTTATGGTCAGGTGGCTGCATCTCCAGCCGCAGCTGCAGCCGCCGCTGCCGCTGCTGCTTACACGACTCCGGTTTACACCCCAACTGTGGGCAACCCCCCCGTCTATCTGGCTGCTGCTCATGGGATAGAAATGCCAACAGCAGCGGCTGCGGTTAATCCTGCTTACACTGTAGCGTCTGCGATTTACGGCGCTGCCACACCAGCCTACGCTCAGTTAAGCGCCATGGGGGCGGACCCAGCTACAGCCATCTTTGAGGCTGCCAGGCAGGCACATTACTTTGCCCAGGGCCAGCAGGTTGTGGCTGAGCAGCAGTCGGCGGCTGCCGCAACAGCAGCAGCTATGGCAAAGTCCGGAGAGAGGGATCGTAGTCCACTAAGGAGGTCGGCACCTCTGCTACCAGACCCCGTGATGAAGCCATTTATATACCAGAGGGCCAAGCCGCGCCGACCCCTGCTCCCCACGCCAGCTGGTCGAGCAGCTGAAGAGGCGGTGGAGGCTGCAGAGGACCCCATGGCCAGGTAGGATATAATCTTTGATTCTGTTTCCTACTTGCTAAGCAGGAGATGTGGAATAATTAGAGAGTTTTGACTTTCAGGTTTTCTAAAACTATTTTTTCAAGCTGCTCACTTACCACTAGGAATCTAATTTTCTTCTCGTGGTTTTAAGTTTTCTTCTCATGTTTTACAGTCTTGTAAGCAATTTTCTCATGATTCGGACTCTGTTTTACCTTAACCCAGCCATCTCTCTATTTCTGTCTTTCTTCACCTGTCTTAGGTACTATGCGGAGTACTACCAGCAGCTACAGCAGTACCCCCAGTTCCAGTATGCCTACCCATCACCGAGCACAGTGACAGCTATCCCCGGCATGCACGGAGTGCAGGCCATGCAAGCAGTTTCAGCTGTACCGACGATGTCCGCCCAGCCCGTTGCTACGCTGGACGCCCTCAGGCCAGTGGTCCCCGCCGCTGCGGCAGTGGCAGCCGCCATGGCTGCGCCCAGGGTGTATGAGCCGCCGTTGCCGCCGCCCACGCGCAAGGAGGCCATCCTCCGCCGCCCCGAACTCTCCCTTCACACGCCTGAGCCCCCCTTCCGATAGTCGCACACAGCTCTCTGCCCGCCCCTCCCTCTTTGCCCTGAACCCACCCCTACCCCTCAACCTCCCACCCCAAAACTCCTCTTCCACCCCAAACTTGACCACCTTACAGCAGCTGTATGTATGTGTGTATGTATGTTTGTGTGTGTGTGTGTGTCTGGGGACTCTTAAGTGTTTGGTATTAAACTGGGGACTCCTTGGTTTATTAACCTGCTTTATGAGAAACTTGATACGCCAGCCTTGGTTCAGTTCACGTGCACACGGTGCAGCCATGAAAGGGAGGCTTTCATCTGTTGTACGGGCATTCTTTGCGCTTCTCAGTTTTACTTTTTTATTGTGCCAGTCTCACACTTGTGCCAGTATTAGGCTGACCCAGTCAGCCGTTTCATATGCCTTTATTTCTGCAACCCAGTTATGATTTTCTAAGGCCAAACCTACGATAGACAACATCAGCCATCCTCCTTAGGCCTAGATGATCAGTTAGGGCAGCTAATTTGAAACCTTTTTTGCCTTATGTTGAAGAGCTTCAATTTGTAATCAGATGGGAAGTCGGATGGACACTTTGCGTGTACTGGCTGCATCGCGTCTTGTGCGGCCGAACCAAGGTTGAAGTGTTGTTTTTGGGGGGACGTTTTGTCTCGAATGTGACGTGGCTGCGAAGCGTGTGAGCGAGTGAGAGGTGAGGGCTCTTGACCTTGCAGCGCACAAACACAGCAGCAAAAACTGCGCCTTGCCGAAAAGGAAAAAAAAAAAAAGAAAATCAAAAAAAAGTAAAGCACACATAAACGTACTGTAACGTATGTTTGGATCTCCCCTTTGACCCTTTTTTTTTTTTCCTGAGTCCTTCCCCACCCACCCCCTTACTCTAACTACAGCGACGAAAGACACTGCTTCGCCTCTCTCGCTCTTTTTAACTACAGCTGCCTACCTCTTACAGCAAATTTCAGTGTCTAATCTTTCCTATTCTGTTCTCTTCTGTTGTCAGCTGTTTCCGCTCCTTGTAAAGGTACAGGGTCAGTAGGTTAGAGAGGGAGGAGCCAGACTTTACTGACAGTGACATTTTGTAGATATTCCTTGTTGAGTCCTTCATGTTCAGAGGCCTTTTTTTAATAGCGTAAATATTTTTTGTTGTTTTACTGTAGTTTACATGTGATGGAAGTCCACCTGGGAAGGGGGGGGGGGGGCACGTGTTACTACTGAACGAGCTGTTTACAAAAGGATCTTTTAATTGCATCCTATTAGAAACCGTGACCGTATGTGGCAAGCTCAATCGTGTGCCTATAAAGCCTTGAGTGAAGTGCATTACGTGGAGGGATCTCCCATTTTAAGTGCTTTTGACATTATTTTTTAATCATTAACAGGTAACAGGAGCCCTCCAGAGCATTAGTGTCCAGAAGGCTAGAGAGCAGTGAAGCTTTCCCTCGGACTCCTGCCTAAGATTTGTTTTACAGTTCTTAACAACAACAACACAAAAAAAGCCACAAACTGAGCCGCGCGGGTTCATTATTTGCTGCTGGTTGAAGCAGAAACAACAGTGATAGCACCAATGAAGTGAGAGGTGGGGCAGTGTCTTCCAAGTTGCTTGTTTGGTCGTCTGAATACCAGACCTGCGTTAGATTGTGATTTTTTTTTTTAAAAAGAAAGTTTTTGTGTCTGTTTTAATGTATTTGTTAGAGCTTGTAAGTGCAGTTTGCGGCATTAAAAAAAACTGGACTTATACCTCCTCATGAGTGGCAAATTCCACCCATAGAGCTCTACATTTAATTAAAACGATCACTTTCAAAGTATTTTGCAACTGCCGTTCGATGGCGGTCTGCTGCACACACACCCTCTGAAATCACTTTTACTGCCTCATTGTCCCCCTCCCTCCCCCTCCTCTCTCCCCCTATGGTTTTTAGCAGTTAAGATACTTTTGCATCTCACAGTGTAATCTCTCTCTGTGTCGTATATACAAACACATACCAGTTGCATCCTTTGTAGAACTTTGTGGTTTGCGAAATGTCTTGTTTGCCATGTTTGAGACCGTATTTTTTAGAGAAGTATTTTAATTTTTGCCTTCTTTTTAAGAAAAGACAAAAAAACAAAAGGAAAAAGGAAAAAAAAATCAGCATGCTTTTTATTGAGAATATGTATACTATAAACCTTATTATAATAAAGAATGTTTGGCTGACTAATGTGGTAAAAGAAAGCAAAGGGTTTGGACATTTCCCCTTCTTCCTGTTTATGTTATTCTTCTCCACTATCTGTTTCTCTTGTGTAAAATGACCACCAGACCCATTTGACTGGGGACCCAAGGGGGAGACAGGTGTAGATGCTGGCCCAGCTTTGCTCTCTTTGGTCAGGGTAAGTGCGGGTTCGTGCTCCTTCCTCTCTCCAGCCTCTCAAAACTCAGTGCAAACCAGCTTGTATCTTGAAGGGGTTTGCATTTGACGAAATGCATTTTGGTATTTAATTCCGGCGAGAAACGCTCGCCGTGGTCCCTAAAAATCGATATTTTTTTTCTTGCAGAAATATTTTTTTGCACACTTTGAAATTACATTGAGAGCTGGGGAGAGGCACACAGATAGAATGGCCTGGGTGCATTTTGATCTGTGGAGCAGTCCTGTTCCTGGGGTTGATGGGTGTGTGTCTGGTCTGGTCTGGTCTCTTCCCTGCTGCACCAAATTCTCCCTCTTCGTGTGTCTCTATGTCCACTCTACTCTCAGACCTGCATGTGTGATAACCTGTAACTCTGCCGCACAAGCAAAAAAAAAAAAAAAACAAGCAACAAAAGAAGCCCCACGACAGTCCAGCTCTTGACTAACTATCTCAACTGAATTAGGTCACCGTGCCACCTGGAAAGGCCAGTATGCAGCCGTGCGTGAGCGTGGCGGCGTGAGCCATGGGGACGACTTTTAGCGCAACGCCAACGCAGCAGGAACTTGTTCTCTCTCTCTTCACCACCAAGGTAAATAAAAAAATAAAAAAAGCAACAACAGCAGCAAAAGAAATCATAAAAGCACTGACCTCTCCTCTCCCCACCTGCCGCCCCCTCCTTTGACTGTGCCTTGACCAAACACTCCTCCCTCTCCTCTCCACACTGCCATCACCACCTTCCTTCCCCACCCCTCCTCCCCAGTCCGTAACTCCTCCTTTGCTGCAGTGGCAAGTGCCACAGCTACAGCCTTGGGCTTCTACTCGGTGGGGTTAGTGAGCAGGGTGGGGTTGGGTTAGGAGTCAAGTCTTGCAATCAGCATTAGGAGGCGACTGGCACGCCCTCTCTGTCCTGCTGGTGTGTGGGCGTGTGAATGAATGTGTGTGATGGTGTGTGTCTGTGTGTGTGTTGGTGTGCTTAAAAGAAAGAGAGCAGCATTTTATTTTTTCCTGTGGGTGGTACTTCATTGATTGGTGAGGCTTGGCATATGCGGACACCCTCCCCCCTCCCCGCTAGTCAACTCCTCGCCACCGCCGTGTTCGCCGCCCTTGCCCCTTCCCCACCCACCTACCTACCCCCGTCCCTTCTTCCTTCCCCTTCCCTCTCACACCTCCTCCTTAACCCCACCATCCTGTCCCTGTGCGCCTCTCTTTTCCGCCGTTCACACATACACACACAGCGCTTTTTTTTTTCTTGTTTTTTCTTCCCCCGCCGCCACCGCCGCCGCCACCTTGGATCTGGGTTTGTGGCTCTGGCTCGGACTCAGACTTCCCAGACCCACCCACCTAAACCCAAACTACCCACCCTCCTTTTGTTACCATAGTGGCCTGGGCGTGCCAACGGACAGTGTATGTGTGGTGGCCCGCCGCCGGACTCAGTAACATGACGCAGGGAGACTTCAGTGTCGGAAGAGTCGCTTTGCTGAAACTGTTTAATGATGGGTTTGCACCACACAGCTGTGGAAGGGATCATAACTCCCATAAGACCTTAGTGCCATGGCATCTAAAGTGATAAACCAACCTCATTTATGTTTATGTTTGCCTTGGGTCCCTCACAGCCTGTGTGCCAATCAGAAACGTCCTATAAGATAGGCCGAGGTATGAGGCCAGTCTGACCTGTAGATTCTCACCAATCTCAGGACTCCTATAGGACTTTTCTGGTACGGCAGATCTATTTCTCTAATACTGGAATCAGCTGGACTGGTTGGATATGTGCTATGAGTGACTTGTATGAGGTGTGGCTTTTAAATAATGACACTAAGGCTGGGTCAACTCACACAGGCCCTGTACAGTTGTTTAACAGCCACTCCTCGTCTGCATTCTTACCTGTTAAGATTATCCCTGTACACACAGTCCTGCACACACTCACTGTATGTCAAATGAGTTGTCTCGCATTTGCTCTGACAGTTGCGAGATGGGAGTCGAGACAAATGTGGCGCTGCCTTCTGTCTGCCTAACAAACTAAAAGGAGGTGGAGTGGATTGAATAGATGAGTTATTTATAAGGTGAGTTGATAGCGGAAGGATCCTTTGTCCAAAAGCTGCTCCCTACCCTCACCTTTCTGATCTTGGAGGACCCCACAATAGATCTACTGACCAGAATTTTGTGCAGTGTATCCTGATAATGAGCCCTGGACTCTGAGGTCTCTGTTGCTTGGATACACTTAATCTTCAAAGTGCAAAAATCTGGTTAAACTGATTTTTGCATTTACAGACTTATGAACTTGTTTTTAAACACAGTGCATCACATGCTACACAGATAAACGATACATTAATTGTTTGAGAGCACTAATGTGGATGCAGTTAGGTAACTCGGTGCATCTAGAAGCCTTTTTTATTGCCATTTCTCTCTAAAGAACCAGTGTGTAAGATTTAGTGACCTTTGTCACTGAGGTGTGGATCGCAAGTGCAATGCAGGATTCAGGGTCCTACATTGGTGCCCTTTTGTGTAGCTCTTTGGCTGCACAGAGAGAGGGATTGTGGGAATTCAACCAATGCAGAGGCAATGTGGAGATGCACTTGCATGCAGTTTTCCAAAGAGCCAAAAGCACATATCCCAACACTAATAGCAATCGGCTGAACAGTTGGCTTGAACAAGAAAGGGAGCAACAGGGCAGCTCGCAGCAAAGAGGAAGCAGTGTTTTCAAGTTTCACTTCACCACAGAGAACCGAAAGGACCAACAAAAGCACATAAACAAGAGTAGCCCCCATTACTAAATGTTGCACACATTTCTGACCCTGCCCCCTGGTGACAGTACACAGCTACAGCATATAGTCAAACCTCTGCGTACACACGGACTAGAGCAAATCGTTTGTCCATGACGAGCTCTAATGAAAATAAAGCAACAATTATGAATACTGTTTTCCATTTCCACAAGTAGAGCCTCCCCTAAATCCTACACACTGGTCCTTTAAACAGTGCAGCTGAAAAAAAACCCCTCCTCAGCCTCCATGATCAGGGCACACAGTGCTCCAGTTTCTCCCTTCAGCCACCTCATCCCCACCCCACCCCTCCACTCTGCCAGCTCCTCACTAAAGGCTTCTTCTGGTGCTTGAGAGTCTGGGCTTCCCGTGCTTGGGTGAATGCAGCCACGCATCTCTAACACCCCTCCCCACACACACACTCACGCACACACTCTGAATTCACAGTCGCCCTTTTTTGACAGACAACTCGCTGTAGCCTCCTCCCTACTTCCACTTCCTCACCCAAACTCCCCCTGCCTTCTGTGGTTTGAACAGCTGAAGAACTCAAATACTCTACACACACACACACACATATATATCTGTGTATTGTGTTGTTTTTGATGAGATCCCACAGGATACAGCAGACATCAGCAGAGATGTACATCGGGAACAGAGCCCACTTCAGTTAGGTTTGAGCGCAGCCCTTATACTGTAGACCGTTTTGCCTTTTGAGTTGAAGCTGAAATTCAGCAGGTTTAATTAACGTGACTTTTCTAGGTCATCTAGCACAGATGTGAATTACAGATATCACACTTTAATGATGCTCATCCTCTCTTTAGATAAAGGCACCGTCAGACGTGTCTTATCTCAGACATTACCTCGTCTAGAGGTGGCAGACACAATATGAACACCCGCAGAATGCAATGCAGCTCAATACAGACGTCACTGCATCGATCATTCATACCATCGGATGTCTTTTGTTTTCTCTAAACTGCAGTAGCGGTGTGTTGGCTGGCATTACAGTGACAGGCGTTCATGTTATTTTGTCCACCCCTCTGCCCTTATATGATTATTAGCCACCTAAGGCCAAGCCTGTCTTTTTTTTTTTTCCCACGGTCCATTTCATTGTCAGTAGTCCCACGGTGGTGTTTAGCCATTTCAGTTCCCTCAGTTCAGCACTAGTACAGTCACATACCCAATTGTAACCACAAATAGTCGCACAGTAGCTAAGCTGCTTCAATTAGGTTAATGGACCAAGCTTAGTGTAGTTAAATAAAATGCCCCAATTAATTACAATATTAATCATTCTAGTTTCCAAAGACATCAAGGGTGACTGAATAATGCGTCATCTCAGGAGGACTGTAATCTGGATCTGCTCGTTTCAAAGAAATTGAATCTAGCACAACGCTGAATGAGGGGATTTTACATGATGAATGTTAGATCAAACGTTTTCGTCAACATGTTTACTGTGAATGACAAATCCTGATAATAAAGACAATTATATTGTACGGTTGTGTATGCATATATTTATGCCTTTTAACCTGTATTTCTTAAGATGTTGAGGTATTTTTCAGTCTGCATGAAAATCATGAATAAATTCTTTTTTTTTTCTCAAATGTTATTTGCCTGAATTTGTTTTTATTGCAAAGGAGTTCCTGCAGGCTGTTTTGAGTGCACCTTGATGGATGTTTGGACCTTTGCAGTGTAGTTTATTCAGTTTTATTCGTATAGCGCAAAATCGCAACAACAGTCTCCTCAAGGTGCTTTATATTGTAAGGTAAAGACCCTACAGTAATACAGATTATTATGATAGCAGAAACTATGCATTTACCTGCAACCTAATTTTAGCAGTGAGTAATATGATTGTTGTGAGCTGCTGCCAGTGATAGCAGTGCAGGCGCTACTTTGCCTGGAGTCAGATCTGGCTGTATTCATAGGAGAGATGTAAAAATCTCTTAAATGGTTGTCTTAATTTTATTGACTCAGGGTTTTGTTTTGTTTTTAAGGAATATTAGATTCAGTTGTTTGAAATTGTGTTATGATGTCGGTAGGCTGAAACCACATAGGCTTGGGTTTGCCATTGAGGATCACTAACAGCAACAGGTGCATTGCACAGACCATAAAAACCTCTCTAGTGAGAGGAGGCGTAATTGACATACTTCCACGCCATTCACAGGCCCCTCATCCCTACCGGCGGGAGACTACCCCGCCTTTTACACCTTTTTAGGCCCAAAACCTGATACCCAAGCTGTCGGTTCCCATACTTATTGGGGTGCGGTCACGTGTGCCACTTTTGACCAGGAAAGGAGCACCGGCCAGCAGGGTCTTCTGGTAGTGGGAGCACCACCTCTGCACAGGCACCTCGCACCAGTGGAGTCTGGTCTCTGCAGCCCCTAACTGTCTCTCCCCCCCACGATAGCGAGACCCCTAGTCTCAAGGAGGTTTTTTGGCCTCACGGCGTCATATTCGTCGTTTCTATTGCTGATTTTTGTTCTTACCAATAAGCTGAGGGGGACGTGTAAAGTCCTGACTGAGGCGGAACCATGACAGCTGTCGAAACCCAAATAACATACAGCAACTCCTTCACGATCCACCATGAAGACGCGTACATGACCCAGGAGGACGACTGGGACAGGGATCTGCTGCTGGACCCCGCCTGGGAGAAGCAGCAGCGGAAGGTAGGCTTGGTTAAAGGGGCTCTAGCAGCGCTTGTGCCGGCGTGCGTAAGTACGCACAGATTGACCCATGCGCTCACATTCGGGTCGGTGAGAGGCGCTTTTTAATGCATTTAACACGTTAACAACGCAGACTGAATTTAATTTCGGAATCAGTGGTGTTGGGCTAATTGGAGTCTAATATGAAACTGCGCTTTAGCTGTCCTCACACCTGGCACTTCAGTTCTGCTTCAAGCTGCGTGGGCAGATATTTTAGGCTGTGGAACTTTCTCAGTGTTGTCTTTCAGTTACCCCCGATTGCCTTGCAGACTGTCTAAATATATTACCACCTCCCAAGTTTAGTTTTTTTTTTCTTTGCCTACTTTTAATCACTTAAGTTTTAAAATGCTCACGAGTTTATAGGAATATAGTGACGTTAATCCAACCTGGAGCAGATTTGAAACACGGAATGCAGAGGCTGGTGTAAAAGGAGGAGGGGAAATACCCAAGGTAAATTTACTGCTTATTTGGCTAATTTAGTCCAGTATAAGTATGCCTAGGTCTGACTTTTTTTTTTTTTTTTAATGATCTAAAACGTTTTTTCATGTTTCAGAGGAATATTATTTGAACACTTGAAAGCAAAGCAACAAAAATAACTCTTACATTTAAATCTTTAATCTTATTTTGAAAGTCATACTGAACTGGGGTGGGCTTTATGGTTGCATGCAGAAAGAGCATGACAGATGTGTTTAATGAGCTACTGGAGCAAAAGTCATCTGACACAGGTGATGTCTGCCACAAAACACCAGCAAAGGTTAATGAGCTGCAGTTTTGTCTTTGAAATGTTCACCTTACACACAAATTGCCCGCTGTGATGTTTGAGTTCAGTGAAAAATTATCCATCGTGTTTGGTATTTCTGGCCCAAGTTGATGCTAAGAGTTGGTAATTGGTCGCCATGTTGGATGACCTCAGCCTTCATCTACCAGGAAACCCCACAGCCCCGGCTGAAAATAGCTCTCAGGGAGATCATTTTTTTGCCATTTCTCATGATGAAATGGAGTATGTTAAACATGACTAAAAGAGCTTAAAACACAACAGTAAGCTTCAGCTGTTTGCCATGCCATGAGTGAAATACATGAGCTGCTGTTTACACAGCACGAGGTCATAGATATTACACTTTAAATGGATAATTAGCTCTCTGGCATGTCTGAATGGCAGGGGGAGCAAGGATACATTCAAGCCTAAGCAGTCCTTTTTTTAGGATGGGTAACATTATATTGTAAAAATTTTAATATATTTTAAGGGTTTTCCTATATTGCTGTAACAAACAAAAAAACTATTCAGTTACAAGAAAAGTAAAAGTTGAGACTTCAGCCAGAAATGACCCACAAAATCTCTTAAACTGTGCTCTAAAGATAAAGAGACAAATTTGGGCAAATTAGGTTTAAATCAACAATAAAATCCTCTAAAATGTGACGCTAACTTCCAGCTGCCATTTGTGTTTAGCTGAGCTGAAGAGTGAAAAGAAAAATAATCTTTGTGTAATTGGTTATTTTTGATGCAGTTGGTTTGGAGAGTATTTTATGTTCCTAGGCTCATCTGATAGTTATTGTAGTCGACTGGCTGCTGCCATATCCTACTTAAACCCAAAATCTAACCTAACCTGTAGCTAACACCTAATCTGCATTATTTCTGACTTCATCAGTAAAACAGTCACATTTTATGGCAGCAGCTGCAGTGAATATGCAGAATTGTTCTCACTGCAAAATGTCTCCCAGAGCTGAAGCGCAGTGACAGGCTGAGAGACCTCAACAGATGGTACCAGAGAGCAAGAGAGGGAGAGAGATGGATGGCAAGGCTGTTAGATATACACCCCGGGTTGGTTTCACAGACCTACAAATAAACATCTTCCTAAAAATACTTTTTAACTTGCTTGGCTCCAACTTCCCCTCCCCCACCCCTCACCTTCATTGCTTACTTTCTCTTTATCGCTCTGTCTTTTCTCCACTTATGCCAAACACTTTCCTCACCACCGTTCTTGAAATATTTGCACATCTTGTCCTGGTTTTGTGTATTTTTGTCAATTAGATGAGTTAATCTTTTACTTTGCCTCATGCAGTCCCCCAGCCTTTTAAATGTTGGGTCATAAAATAGGCCTCGAATGAGACTCCACAGCCAAGTAAGCCTTCAGTCTTCACCCCTCATCCTCCCTGGGGAGCCGGTCATGGTACTCCGCTGCACTTCTCGGCATGTAGAATCTAGCTTAAGGAGCTGATATCAGCCCATAAATATAGCCAGCGCTTCATTTTGCAGCGCTATGAATATGAAAGGGAAGCCTCGTAGCACCTGTTGTCTCCTCTATCCTTGAAATTTCAGTGGAAAAAGCTGCTCACCACTTGGTGCAGTAGTAAAGTGTTTGTCAACACACAGTGATGCTGAATCTGATACCGGACATTAGAAATGGTGTGTGCTCAGGTGTGTGTGTGTGTCTGAATTGTACACGCTGACACTGGTTTATATTTATCATAGAGCATCTCTCCCACTCTGCTAAATAAGTGATTCATGACTTGATTTGGACAAGGGATGTGATTTAATAGGAGCTGGCAAAAATTGTGTTAGATATTGCATCTAGGGAAAGCTGTCGGAAGGAAATATGAGATATGAAAGGCCAGAGTGATGAGATTTGGCTGCATCTCATCTTGGCGAGCTTCTTTGCTCAAAGCAACTGTAATCCTGGAAATATGGAGGGCTGGTTTGTCGGGCTGATCCAAGCCATGAGGAAACCAGTCCAGTTAGGACCAGAAGTTCTTTTCATGAGCTTTCGGAGCTCACTGATGTCTGCCTCAAACAGATGATGGGCTGACAGCCCGGAGAGGTCCATCTCCACTACATCTGCAAAAAGTAGTGATTGCTGTGGGCGCAATCAATATCTGTTTAAAGATTTACTCTCACTGCAGAGATCTGCAGAAGACTGTGCTCACAAGACCACATGTAATGGCAATTTAAAAAAAAATTTTTTTTTTAAGAAGGTGATGGGTCCATGCTCCTGTACAGTAGATGCTTGTAGAAAACGCCAATATGTTTAAAAAAAAAAAAAGATTCAGCGCTTTGACCCCAGTCAGCTTGTTTCCACATTGTTAAAGAGTTCAGCTGCTAACTCACTAAGTGAAGCTGCCTGTGACGCGTATGTTAGCAATAACCTAAAAATATCCATTACGATGGGTTAACAGGGACCTTGTGCTTAGCTGACCTGTTAGCAATGAATGTTCAGTGTATATAAACACACACGAAATTAGGCTCTTGACAATGTTTAAGGTAAAAAGTATAAAAATAGTCATCCTATATTGTTACCCACTGCAATGCATTGTTGTAATGCAGTTTAAGGTATGATAGGTAACATGGTTTAAATTGATACTGCAGCATTATGATGTTCAGCAGTATCAAATATTAAAGTTGCGCGGATGTTTTCAGCTTCGTTTCCAAGTGCTCACACAGACCTGTCTCTTTACAGCTGCGCGTTTCTCTGCCCTGATCAATATTCAGACGAAATCACCGTCACAGATGGCAGTGGTGCCAAGCTGAGCTGGGTCTTCACGTTAAGTTGCTAATTTTTTTTTTGTTTGTTTGTTTTTTTGAGGTATGTAGCCAGTAAGTTTATGAACAATGACCCTGTGATTTTTTTCCCTTTTCAGTATCACCACCATACTGTATTAATATAAATGTAAATAACTAAATCTAAAGAACATTGTCTGCTATAATGACATTAGTTTTTTTTCTACTCTAAAAATCAGTATTCAGTATCAGTGGGGCTGTTGTCCATACTGTACACTGGTGTGAAGGAAAGGAAGCAGAGGGTTGGTTGCTGAGTTGTGAAGAATCAGGGAAAGACATGCAGTGAATGATGAGATCCAGTCAGGAGTCAGATGTGGGTGTCCGTGTCATTTCCATCCCATCCGCTCCTGTCTGCACATCAACACAACACATCATGCACTCATCCTGCAAGCTAAGTTTGCATGTGTATAAAAACATAATTGGAAAAAGAAAATGATCACATGGGGGGGGG
>JASGAU010372319.1:15871-26730 GCA_030220045.1 Australoheros facetus
GAAAAAAGATAATCTGCACACTGTTCAGGTTAAATTAAAGCAGAATTCAATTACTGAATGCTGAACCCTAACAGCGTGCATACGTTCTCCCTCTTTTTTTGTTATGTACAGTATGTCCTTGTCACCCAGTAGCATTAAATTTGTCCAGTTGTCTCACATTAAGTGGCCTTCAATATAATTATGAACTCTGTTTCCAGGATTCAAAGAAATCCTGATTCATCAAATCATTAGTTTCACAAAACTTAGATTTTGATTTAATTTTTTAAATTTTTTTTATTTCTCTGCTTTTCTGTTGCATTGCTTTTTATTTAACACGGTGCAAAATGAAGTGGCCCACAGAGTGTCCATCGTCAGATTCAAGTGTTATAAAGTTAGATTTGGTAATGTGATATTTACCCTCTCAGCCTAATGTAAAGTCCCTCTGTGTGGGCCAGGAGAGATCTTAGCTGACTGAATAATCCAATCTATTCTTGTCTAATCTCATTTTATTACACTTTAACAAGTGACCGCCAGCGTGGCAGGGTCATCGATGTCATACCTGATGCTCAGCGATGGAACTAAAGCACTGGACCTCCTCAGGCTCTAGCAACATGTAGATGTTTATATTACAGTTAAGTCTAAAGAAAGCTGACCCAACGCAATGTCATTGATGATGCATTTGCCTTGTTTATTATCATGTAAGTTATAAAAGAAAGTAAGAGAATGGAGAGAGGAGTCTTTTTAGAGACCTCTTCTGCTCCACTCCATCATCATCTGCATCTTTTATTGCAGAACTGATTTATCATTTGCCTCATTAAACCCACTGATCTCTGCTCACTGCCTGCGCTTCTGTACCCAATCCCAAGATGCATCTGGGAGAAGAGGCATCCGACATTCCCCTCCCATAATTCACTCTGTCAGGGTCATGTGATCTCTGTGAAAGAACAGTAACACCGTTAATCTTTAAAACCGTTGATCTGAGTATGCTTTAATTCCCCAAACCAGCAGAGCGTACACTCTTTCAGGAGTTAAATGAAGATGTTTGGTGTCTGGGTCCACAGAAATATATTTGCTACTTCTCCAACACTTAATGGTAACGAGTCCATTTGTTCAGTCTCACAGCAGTTTGTATTTATAAAACCAAGTAAGACATTGTGTAAAACTACAAAACTGCCCTGTAAACTTTGCTACATTTTTCAGTTTTGCTCCCAAATTCAATTCAGTTTTAATTCATTTTTTTTATATAACGCCAAATCACAACAGTCGCCTCAAGGTGCTTTATACTCTAAGGTAAAGACCCTACAGTAATTACAGAGAAAACCCCAACACTCCTATAACTGCCTATGAGCAAGCACTTGGCGACAGTGGGAAGGAAAAAGTCCCTTTTACCTACCTCCGGCAGAACCAGGCTCAACGAGGGGCAGCCATCTGCCACGACCGGTTGGGGGTGAAGGGAGGGAGACAGGACAAAAGACATGCTGTGAAAGAGAGCCAGAGATTAATAATAATAACTAATGATTAAATGCAGATGGTGTATTAACACACAGAGAGTGAAAAGAGGTGAGTGAAGAAGAAACACTCAAATGTGAATTGTCAAAATAATGGAATTAACTATCACAGTTCACTGTATCTGTTTTGTGTGTTGCATGTAGAGAGCATCTGTATGAGAGTTCAACGTAAGTGGAGAGGTGAGAGCGCTGGCAGTCAGATCGAATAGCAGTTTCTATTCCAGAAGCTGTGTCCATGTAGGGAGGCTTCTATAAACTGCTTTAGTGCTGGAGCCCAAGGAGGCTGTAGGAATGGCTGAGGAGTCTCTCTCGGTCTCTCTCTAGTGTCTGTGTGTTTTTGAGACATCTTCTTTATGGTCATACATTGTGTTTTTATTTTTATTTTTTTGTATAACTGTATGTTTTGCGAGTGAGTTCTCGTGAGGACGGGAACGCAGGCATGTTCTTGTGGAGTGTTGTAATGGCAAAATTAGATACATGATACGAGCGTGGCACAGCGTCAGAATCCACGCAGCCAAAGAAGAAATGGTGATTGATGGCCTGCGAGAGCCACCATCTTGATCTAATCACAGCAGTTAGTTTGTAACTGGAATAAAAGGTTTAAAATAGTTCATGAAAACTGACTGACTGCGGTGTTACTGCCGTGCAATTTTGTGCACACATGCAAACAAACGTACAGGTACGTCTGAGTGTCACACCTCCCAGTTTCAGCTGTTATTGTTCCACAGGCTCATTTCTGGTGTTGAAAATGGAGAAACGCTGCATGAGAAAGGAGACGGCAACAAAGCCTGCCAAGCCTGTGCCCTCAGTAACTAAATGCACATAGAGGACAGATGGCCAGACACCTGCAAAATGTCACCTCGGGTCCAGTCAGTGTTTATACTATTCAGTTTTCATGTAGTAATGAGACAAATGAGACACCTGAACCTGCCTTTATAAAAAGTGAGCTAAGCTCATAATGTTAGGGCTGAGTGTTTGCTTCATGCACTAGATATTTATAGGTTGCAGAGGATGAGATGAAACTCTGCCTTATGATAGGACTGAGGTCACAGGGATATCATTATGAGCTTTATAATGGCTTAAAAAGCTGCAAACTATTCTGCCAAGGCAGCTCCAATTTAAAATACCAAAACCATAACATAGCCCACCTATTTTATTGGTTAATGCTTTGGAAACAATATTACAGATCTAGCAACTCATATAAAAAAGAGATTATAAAGGAATAACTGAAAAGAAAGCAAAATTCATTTTGATTTTTGTTTACCTCATTTCGTTACAGATGTGGGACAGGGGCACTTTGGTCATTGAACAGCTCAAACACTATACACTCAGCCATAGTCTGAGCTGTTTGATGCTATTGGCAGCAGCTCTCTAAGGAGTGACAAAGCAGCCGCCATGTGTGCTCATTCTGGGCTCGCTTTGGATTCACAACCCACAAATAACAAAATGAAACCAGAGTTGTGCGATCATCTGACCTGAGCATTTAATAGCCTTTTTGTGGTTTTCCAGTGGAGGCTGAAGTCAAAATCACAAGGTCATCTGTGACTTGCTCTTTTGGCTAAATGAATGCTGAGAAATGTAGCTGGTTACATGGTACTGGAGGCAGCCTTGGATCAGTTTCACACATTGGTTTTCATGGTCGAGGTTTCCATTAAGATGGAATTAGCTGACCCCAGATCTGCCTTGGGAGTTTTGCCTCTTATTACAGAGAAAGGACTTGCATGCTGAAATTAGAAACAAACCGCCCTCACACACACACACACACACACCCCACCCACCCACCCATCCATCCTCAGTCACAGGCGCACTGTCATAAATCCTCTGCAACCACTTACACCAATTTATCTCCCCCACCGTCAGTCTTCAAGTCCAGAGCTCATTAAACGACAAAAGAGACGACATGCTGCTGCCGCCAACCGTGAACCTGTACACTCACCTTTATTCTCCACCATCAATCACGGAGTCAATTCATCTGCTCACTCATGCAACAAGAAAGAGGCTGAAAGCTGTGTTAGAGTGAACAATGCAAGATAAGGATTTTGTGTGCGTGCGTGCGTGTGTGTGTGTGCTGCAGTGCCAGCAGAAAATAAGGGCTATTACATACACCCCAGCTGACAATTTAAAGTAACAGCGTCGTGAACAATATCTTTTGACTTTGACGGGTAGTTTTTCAGGCAATTAAATGAAGCGGTATATCAGAAATTAAGCAATTACAGCTGGTTTCCACATACACGTACAGGGAGAGCTTTACAAGACTGTTGGATGGTTATTGTATTATCTGGCAGGAAAATGTACATATGAATTTCATGAGGATTCATTCAGTTCTGGCGTCCCCTTAGTGAATTTATAGTTTTGGTTGAAACATTTAATAACTTTTTCAGCTTGCAGCCAAATGACACAGACTGTATATAGAAGATGGATAGCGCCACTAAGGATGTCACCAGAATTATAAAACCCTTTGATTTCCAACCCAAGGCCTCTTGTCTCTTCGCACCCCTCTGTATTCCTGCCTCTCTTCACTGTGCTGTCTAATAAAAACATCCCCAAGTTCTTTAAAAAAACAAAACAAAATTGTGCACGTCTACTGGTATTAGTACTGACTGCAACATTTCTGGTGTCATGACATCCCTGCTAGCCACTGTGAGTCATGTGTGGACTCCAGTTTTAAAACCTTGAGTTTGTCATTTTGACCATCACCATCTTTTTGTTTGTTTGTTTCTCAGAGGCTTATCTTTGCATCCAGACAAGTCGCCCCCTGCTGACTTTTAGTAAGAATGCCCTTTTCAGACCAGAAGCTCTCCGATCATGTGTCCACGTTAACAATTCAAGACAATCATGTACAATATATTGCAGTTATCTTCTCATTAAGGGGAAAAAATGTCTCTTAAAAGGCCAAAAGAGGCAGCTATGTGCTGTATATGTTCATTGTGGTTCCCATCTGTGTGGGTCATTGTTGTTGTAAAGTTTTTCTGTCTGTTGAATTTATTACCTCTGTTAGGTTCCCCCTGCTGCCCGCCATCGTCTCTTTGCAAGTTAGTTCTTCTGCTTAACTTTACTCTCACTCAGTTGCTCTGGTTATTCAAATTGGCAGCAGAATCTGTTGATAACGATGATGGTTATCAATAACTGTATTTCACTGCTGTGCCTGAGTTACTTCATGACAGACAGAGGAGCCTGTATAAAATCATGAATCACATAAACTACCAAACAGTTTGAGATCATCTGTCCCTGAAGATGTTCCACGGTGAACTGAAATGACGTCCAGCACAGCAAAACAAAATGCCAAGGATTTCTAGCTGTGCCCTCTAAATAATTGCCTTCACTTTTCTGTCCTTTCTTTCCTTTTGTCTCCTTACATCGATCCGAGATTTTGATAGATGTGCGTCTGTGGTCCTGCCAGCATTTCCAGTGCCTCTGGAAAAGCAACACGCAAATTGCAGTTCGCATCGCGCACACTCACATAGACACGCTGTTAAATTCTGGCTGGCATTTGTGGTTGGCATCGTCATTCTGGTAGTGCAGCAACCTGCAGCCACACAGCAGTAGGACACAATGTAAGGCAGCATAATGGAGCCGGGCAGGACACAATGTTTCCTCCCCCTCCGCGCGGAGTCGAAGCAATTAATATGACAACTCAGACAGATGGTTGTGTCAGAGCAAGTGATTGACTAAACCAGGTTAGCCATCCTGTCCCTTGGGCGGTGTTCAGACATGGGCAGAAAATAAACAGAGTACCTGATTTGGAAGCGGCTGCCAATCACCCACGAGCTTATAAGGTTACAAGAAAAACTGCCTCACAGTAACGTGCTCTGAATCCCATCAAAATGCAGCAGATGATGATGCTGCTTATCCAATATGTCCTGTTCATACAAAACTCATCCTTAAATCTTTAAAGTGTAACCATTCTCTCTGTGTTGGTGGGTGGAGGGCTGTTGTCTTTCTCCACCTGTTCTCTCACCTGTTAAAATCCCTTGTGCCTACCGTATATCTCACTGGCATCTGGCACCTGGCACACACACACACACTGACTAGAAGAGTTGTCCTAGTCCCTTTCATCCTCTAAACGCAGGCATAAATCCACGGGTTGGGACACACCGGTCTTGCATTGGAGGCCAGCGCTGGCCTTGTTGTCAGCAGGGTCTCTGGGTATTAGCCTGTTAATCCTTCACAGGGAAACGGTGGAAAGGAAGGCTGATAAATTCATGTTGGGAACTGGTTCAGCCTGAAGATGGAACTTGAAACTGCACATTTACTATCACTGATGGGTTTTTTGGTTTGTTTTATGTTTCCAGGCATGTTTACCTGACCCCGGCTGATATTTAGTGAGGAGAAATTGAATTCTTATTCATTCTTTTTAAAATTCTGTTTCCGTTTGCTTTTTGTATGGCTGCAAACATGAGTTCAGTGATTGAGCTTTATGTGGTGCTTTTGTAGTTTACTTTCAATTCAGCCGGTGCCAGTTAATAACTGTTTTTGTCCAGATTTTTCCTTTTCTTTACAGATGTGAATTCAATTTTGGGTGGTTCATTTTTTTTTCTTTAAGTGAAAACATGCCAAAAAATGCAAATTATTCTAAGCTCATCATATAATTCTTTGTTGCTTTGACCCCTTTACAAAGGCTTTATGGAAGCAAATATATAAGACAAACCAGCAGTGGGCAGGTTAGAGGTATAGTAGTTGTTTATAGACATTATGAGGAGGGGGTTAAAGGTGAGTCCCCAAGGTGGTCGGATGGCCTATTAGAGGTGTGCTTAGGGTACAGGAGGGTAAACGCCTGGCTCTTGCGTCATAGTCCCAAATCATCCCTGTGGCACCTAAGTTCAGGGCTCTGGATCTCTTTTTGTGGGGTGTATTTAAAGACTACAAGGAGAGCATTTGATGGGGGGGCTGGTGGTTCCTAAATATTGGTGACACCTGTTGTGTTTTGTAACTTCCACCCCCACTTCGGTCCTGTCACTTTATCGACTCTTAAAACTCGGTGGAGGAACTCGGTGCAGTTGTTGTTTACTGAACCCCTCGATGCAAGAAGGTGATGTCAGATGTGAAGCCGCACACATCAAGTTGCTGCAAATGAAAGGTTGAGGGATTTATTCACTGAAAACAGTTTATTTTAAAGCGCAAGTTTTCCCATTAAGGGGTTGAACAGAAAAGAACGTGTTTCTAATTCTCTAACACTTGCTTTTGTGTGGATTTGGGGTTTGCAAGCATCAGTCCCCACACGCATGGAAAACATTCCCATTTTCAGAAGTGCTGGGTTTTTTTGGTGTTGTTTTTTTCTCTTTTTTTTTCTTTGACACTTGTTTGAGACGACGAGCCTTGACGGGAGTGTTGTTTGTCCACTCGGAGCTCATATGGCTCAACCGCGGCTGTTCGAGTCTGTCACAAGTGCTCTGATTGAGGACTTACATAAGTGCTGTCAGTGTTTTCAACACAGTTTTATGAGCAAATCCTGGAAATGTCATCATGTCAGCAGCTCTCAAAAGCATTTTACTAATGTGAACAGTTGCATTGATGCAAGTTTTGTTTTTGTTTTTTTGATGCGTTTGAAATTTTACTGGTGTGAGGAGCAGAGTTCAAGAGGAGAGCTCAGCAGTGCACTGACACAGGAACACAGCCTGTTACATTTCCTGCACTTGCAGTCAGTGTAGTTCAGTTACAGCAGCTTGTTCGATGGGAAGCAACCAGCAAAGAATATCTGACCTAATATTGTTTAATTTTCCTCTTTATAATGCAAATTAACCCTTTTCCTGGACATACTGTGTATGCTATTTTAGATAGGAATAATGTCTTGCTAAAATGTATCTGTGTTGCTTTTTGTGTGCACAATGCTTATTTTACTATCAGTAAAAGTCAATTAAACGAGAATAATATAAAAGCAATCCAGTGGTCCCGTGATGAGACACATTGTTGCTTAAAAATGCAGGTGTGTGTGTGTGTGTGTGTGTGTGTTTTTAATAACTGCTGACCTGTGGTTTGTTGACACTGGAAGCTGCAGTTTTTGTTGCAGAGGTAGAAAGGCTGCATGCGCTCTTCTCTGTGCAAACAGGCATTACTGTCAAGCAGGTGGACTCAAAATCAATGCGACTATAATTAGATTTGTGGCTTTAGGTAGTTTCTCAGAGCTATAAATTACATAATGTAGGTTTGGGAGATTAGTGTCCATAGTATGTGTTGAATCAGCTTTTTTTTTTTTTTAATGCTCACAGTATTGTTTTTAGTTTTTTTTTTTTTTAAGTGTATTAATACCTTTAATTCCTAATACCTAATAATTCCTTTGAATACAATTTCAGTGTGAATTTGATGTTAGCCCCGCATCACAAACATAAACAAAAGCGTGCAGTGTTTTCATGCGGGCGTGTTGTTGTGTCCGCTGTGAGCGGATGTGAGTGAGCTGTGACTGGTTTGCGTGTGACTGGCGAACAGCGTGTGACAAAGGTAGCTGTAGTGGACAGGTGTGAGCGGGGTCCACAATGTCAACCCTGCAGGCAGACTATTTTTATCGTGGCAGAGACATACAAACCTGGGTTAAATGAAGGCTGGGCACATGCAGGTAAACTGATTTATACAGAGTTTTTTGTACAGTACATCTATAACAATTTAGATGTACACATAACATATTGTTATATACAACATACTGACACAAATCCTTTGGGGGGGTCGTGTCAGGAAGGGCATAAAAAAATCTAACAAATCAAACATGTGGAGCGACCCGCTGTGGAGAGCAGTTGTGAATAAGGGAGCAGTTGAAAGTAGCTTATCTTTACTTTACCACTTACACTCATCTGGTAATGCTTAGTGTACTTTTCACCAAAAAAAAGCACTTTTGGGATTTTATGACAAGACTTCAGAAACCAGTGGGTGATATTATGGTAACTGCAGCCATGTTTTATGCTGTCTGCAGCTAAAATAAAGCCACTATTGACTTTTGGCTTCAGGACTTTGACCTGGGAGATGACTCAAACCCCACTCTCCCTGGTGAAGGTCCTACTTAATCTAGTTCAACTCAGTGTCTTAGCTCCCGTGTCTTTTTTTTCTCTTGTTTTACTGCTCCTCACTCACCTGATCTGGTCTGGGATGACCTCTGATTGGCTCCCGTCACAAACTCAAAGCCTAAAAATCCAGCCCAGAGAGTCCACTTCAACTCCAATATATTAAAAGGATATAGATTTTTAACAAGCGTGCTGCTTTCCCCAGCTTTAAGGTGCTTTCTGTGCTATGGGAAACCCTGAATTTGTAGGAACTGGGCTCAAAAGGCTTTAGTTATGAACCACAAGACAAAACAAAACCACACAGCAGAGGGGAAAAGGCCAGAGAATGAAAAGGAATACCTTCCTGTGCATCCTAACCATTACTGTTTATTTAAACTAACTAAAATTGAAAGAATGAGGTTATGGGCATAGAGATGAGTGCAGCAGCAAAAGTGTCCTGTCGTAGTTCATCGCAGCTACGCTGTGTGATGCTCGAAAAAGCAGCACCTACAAACAATACCAGACTTCACAAAATGGTTTACAATAGATTCAACGGTTTTTCTACCACATGTGCTGCCAATTTTTCTAAAGCCGGGCTTATTGTTTCTAATTCTGCACTGTATCACAGACCTCATAATTTCCCTTTTTTATAGTCAGCAGATTAAAACGCACCAAATCTTAAGACACGTAAAGCCACGCAGAGATGATCTGTGCTGGCAGTGTTTCCTGTAAGCCACAACACTGTGCGCATTTTTATTCCAGGCAAACATATTTCTGTAATTAGATCAGCTTCGTCTGATCAACGGCACTAATTAGTGAAATCAGATACTGTAGACTTTTGTAATTACATCTACACACTCTTTGGAAAAAGGCCTGTAAACAGTGAGGCAGTAGTGCAAAGAGGTGAGGTGTAATTTAAGCTTGTCCTGAAGGTTTATGTAATTATGCCTCTTGTTAGCAGAAGTGTGATGTTTATATTTATTTACTTATTTATCTTTTCTTAGGACATATGAGCCAGAGAAATGAAGGTCTGAAAGTGTAAAGAGAGCCTTGATACATGTGAAGCAGCACTCACTCTGGACTAATCAAGTCAGCCACAGCCGACAGTAAACAGCTGTGTGTGTGTGTGTGTGTGTGTGTGTGTGTGTGTGTGTGTGGATGGTCAGCTGTGGAAGGCCATTTTGTGCGCACACAGGGTGCTGAGATTTATGTGCGAGGTAAACTCAATATAATCCCAGTTTATGGCTCCCATGTCAAGTCGCAGCCACTTTATGATGAAAGATTTCTTTTAAATGTAACCTCATTAAAAGAAGCATTACTAAAAGCATCTCATAATGTTTGATTTATTGATGTCCAGGTCATCGTTCATTTTAATTTTTTTTTTATTTTAATTTTGTGCAATTACTAACCTACATTTTTCATAACAAAATTATTTTATTTTATTTTTTTTAAACTTGGCGACCATGAAAGAGAAGGTCTCGATTCGCTGGTCGTCCTACCCTCACCTACGAGCACAAGGCTAGCAAGCGAAAGAATGAGATTGCAGATACAAGTGGTGGAAACGAGCTTCGTCCAAAGAGTGGCAGGGCTCGGTCATTCAGGAAAGGCTCAGAGTAGACGTGCTTCTCCTCCACACTGAAAGGACCCAGTTGAGGTGGTTCAGGCATCTGACAAGGACGACCTCCTAGGTGACTACACCTAGGAGGACGACCTCCTAGGTGAGGTGTCTGTCCTAGGAGACCCTAGGACAGACCCTGGACACGCCAGAGAGATTACATCTCTCAGTTGGCTTGGGAACACCTTTCTGTCCTCCTGGAAGATCCAGCAGAAGATGGATGGATGGCTACATGTAGCTGACATTCTCTTGATGGTGCAGAGTCACTTTTTTTATTTATTTTATTTTTCCTTTCACCAAGAGAGAGAACTAGGGGTGCTGTTGTCTGTTGGGGCTGCAGCTCCAGTTAGCGGCAGCCATCTGCTAACATCTTAGTCACAGCACTTAACTGGCATTGTGCATTCAGAAAGTATGAATGTTTACTTTAATCACCTAGTATTTCTTCTGCCAGCTGGCGAGGGCAACAACCTTTAAACATCTAGTCGACACTAGTCGTGCCTATCCCTCCAATAAAGTAACACGTCTGTGTCTTCTGCTAGGATGTGTTTTTTTTTCAGCAGCGGGGCCTGGTGTGAAATGGGGAATGCAGATAATCGAACATGTCAGTTCATAAAATGCACGATGTTCTTGGTTTCAGCTCTGAGGCTGGCACGCTCTGAGCTGCAGACAGCGCTGCGGTTGCATCAGCACTTTGATGGACAGCTGGGCTGGCTGACATTATTAAGAGCTCCAAGCCTGTTCAGATGGGAAGAAGAGTATGTGGGAGCATGTGTGTATGTGTGCGTCAGA
>JASGAU010372319.1:26802-45749 GCA_030220045.1 Australoheros facetus
GCCCTGGTTCCCCTGGGGGGATGTAGTCATGACAGGCATTCAGCTGGGCTAAACTGTGACCTCACTTTACAAGAAGGACCTGTAAAAAGGCCCTGAGCCAGGATGGTCCAACAGGTGCAGACAGAAGAAAGAGAGGGGGTGGGGGTGCTGGGATGGAGGGTGACTTCATGCGGGTGGACTTTGTAGACACCACAGGCATTACAGCAGACTTTCGGTGGGGGTGGGAGGGATAATGAAGCATTACAGTACAGAGGAATAAAGATATCAGCAGCTTTAGTTTCACATGTGTGGCAGTTAATTGTTTCTTATCCAAGGCTCCTTATATAAGCGTTTTGGATTTAATGAATCAGTGATTATGTTTGTGTCTCCAGGTTAAGTGAATCCTTAATTTCACTTAGCGCCACTTCAGCTTCTAATAGCTCTCCTTTGATGTAGGTGAGGCGTCACCTCCCTCATCTTTCCAACACTTTCTCAAGTTATTTTATATCTCATCATATTCTTAAATCCATTCCTTCCTCCTCGTCTCCTCCTCCCTCCTCCTCCTCCTCCTCCTCTCTGTCTTGGACTCTTACAGTTCACCTCAGGAATCCTGCCTTCTCAGCTGTCCACTGGTGTCCCATGGCATTCCAATTTAGCCTCCGCCACCTCCCTTTACTTCTTGCTTGTCCCCTCCCCTTCACACGCCTTTCCCCACCTCCCTGCTCCCTGTAACTCTCTGCCTCCTCCATTCTCCTTCACACACCTCCTTGTCCCCTCTCCAGTTTGGCCTAGTGTTCTGTGTGTGTGTGCTGGATTAGCAGTCTGTCTAAATTTGGTCATGCATGGGAAAGGAGATGAGCACCTGCTGGTTGGACAGGCGGCCCCTTCTTCCCTCCAGACCTTTACATCAAATTACACCAGGGCTTGGGCATTCCTGTCACCCCTCTCCGCTCCTCCACTTTGTTGCTTCTTTGTCTCCGAGTCTCCTTTTCTTTGACCTTCCATCTCAAATTCAGATTATATCAAATTTTGATTTATGGGTGTGAAAATGTAGTTTTCAAATGTCCAAATCTGGTAAAACACAGCTGTTTGACCACAAAAAGTACTTGCACTACAGTATAAAAATGCTTAAAAGTAAAAGTCCTGCATTACAAATTAGGCTTGATCATACAAAATTCTGCAAAGTGCAAACAGCTTCCCAGTAAACGCCAATGCACTGTAATGGGAACCATTTTTAAAATAGCAGAAAATGGAAATAACTATGCAAAGAAAGTACAAATGGCCCTAATTTGCATTCACATAAAGGACTTCCACTGATGAAGAGGACGAAACGATTACATAATCAAGAGTTTTTTTTCAAAGTTTAAAAGAGTTTTGCTAGCAAGCAAAAACATGCACACAAACGCACAATGTTCTGCTAATAATGTGAAATATGAGGCTTTTTTTTGTTTGTTTTTTTGGTATAAATACAGTACTGGACAAAAGTCGTGATCCACCCTTCACCTCTTTATATTTTGCTTCCAAGCAGTCAGACTTTCTTCTATGTTTTTAAAGAGGCAACAGTTCTGCAGGTTTTCTGAAGCTCTTTCAAAGTGTTTCTTTCTTTGGCTGCTTTATCGCTTGTTTTCAGTCCACTCCTTTTATCTGACCATATTCAGAGGAATCCGTTTTGTTTGTTAAGCTGCTTAACACTGACCCATGAATCATTAAAGCATTAAAAAGTCACGTAACTCAAGGGATGAACCAGTGTTGTGTCTACACATAACAGGCAACTTAGAAAATAACCCATTTTAAAATGTATCTTTTGGCACTTTGTTACTAGCAGATTGCACCAAAAACACATCATTTGTTCTCGTTTCTCTAGTTGAATCTATGAAAAATGCCAAAGATAACAGTCCGACAGACACAAAATACTGTTTTTGCACCAACAAGGTGTTTCCCAAAGAGCTATTAGGTGATGACTTATAGCTTAGCATATCTCAGCATGGTGTACAGTGTGTCCTTTAAATAATTTGAGGAAAGTGGAGGACAAGAGAAGAAGTGCGAGGCCTAAAAACTAGAGTAGTATCTGAAATTCGGACCATGTCACGGCTCGCCCTTCAGTTGATTCATCTACTGGTATGCTAAACTACAAAAGAACTGGACTGAAAAAGGTCTGATGGAGTGATGAATCCAAATTTGAAGTTTTTGGTTCAAATCATTGTCTGTATGTACAGAGGAGGTCAGGAGAGGTACAGCAGTGAGGGTCTACAGCCATCTGTAAAACACAGTAGAGGCTCTGTCATGGTTCAGGGCATTTCAGTCAGTGGTGTTGGAGATCTTGTCCAAATTGACAGAATTATGAATCCAGAAAAGTAACATAAGATTTCGATCCACCATGGAATACCATCTGGAAAGCATCTGTCAGCAGCTTCATCTTTCAATATGACAATGATCCCAAACACACTGCCAATACAGTAAAAGCACACAATGGAACTATTCCTAAAAAGATTACTTAAAGAAATAACAAGAAACCTGCCTAAGAGAGTTCAGACTGTGCTGAAGAATAAAGGTGGTCACACCAATAGTGACTTTCAAGCTCTTTAGATCAGTATAAACTCTGTATACTAAATATAAAGAAATGAGGGGTGGCTCAAGACTTTTGCACATTAATGTATAAACTAAGTGATTACACCTAAATAAATAAAAGAACACAAGGTTGCCTGCATGCTTACATTACATCTGTTTAATTATATTAGTGGAAATTCAGCCAATCAAAAGTCTTCTCCAGGAAGGGGAGAAAATTGGCCTGAGTGAGGTACGAGCCAGCCCTGAAAACTCTTTATGTAATGGTTTATCTATAAAATGTCTTAAAAATGATGAATATATTCAGTTTGCATTTACATAACATGGTGGGGTGGGGGGNCAGAAAATCAGTAGAGCTGTGAAACAGGAACAAGGAAATGTGCAGCATCTTTGCTTGAAAAATTGCTTCAATTAGTCATCAGGTTAATTCATTTTTCACTCCATCAACTAATTAGATAATCATTTCAGCTCTGGAGCGCATGCAGAGATGAGGTGTCTGTATTTTCTCCCTCATTCCAATTTGCTACTTTTTCTCAGACACTGGTGTGGTTTCTCTCCTTTTTTCTGTCAAATAAGCTCCTTTCCTCAGCTCCTCTCGCTGTCTCCCTGGCACTTTCCTACTTTACTTCTCTGTCCAGGCTTGCAGATGCAGACGTGAAGCCCGGAAGCGCATATAGGCATAAACACCCACTTACTTTAAAGGACATATGCATTTTTATTCTTAGTTTATTTAATATGCTCCGCTGTATTGGAAATGTTATGCTCTTACCTAGTGAGCACAAACCCGGTTTCATTGCTAATTTATACATCTCTCTCTCTCCCCGTCTCTCCTCACTCCACCCACACTATCATCTGTAGTTTAGTTATTCAGCTCATGTACTTATTCTGCTTCTACACCCCCGCATCCTCTAAACCCTGGCAAAGTTTTGGCTCTACAGCAGAAGCCCTAACGCACGCTCACGCTCCTGAGTCTGAACACACATCTTGTTTTCAGATTGAAGCTAAACAGCATGGAAAGCCTCTTAGAAATGCCTTTCAGCAGCTGATTGATTGATTGAATGGCCTGATGGAACCCACTGAATTGTCCCCTGCATGCACGCCTGACGCCATTAGGCAGTTTTCCAGACAGACTGAAAGCAAGCACTCAGCGCTTAAGAGCCATTTCTGTCTATTACACACGTCACCATCACTGAATGAGCAGTTTGGTTTCCAAAACGGGAGATTTGTAGCTGTTGAAAGATGCAACACCGACTAAAACGTGTGAATGTTTTTTTTTTATTTTTTTTATAGCAGGTACCTTGATAGATTAGACTCACACCACTAGCAGACTCATTTTACTATACTGGGATTTCCAGCTGCTTAGGAAATGGGCAATACTGATACTTTTGCATGTAATTTGTAAATGTTAAAGTTCTGTCGGTTACATGTATTTATAGTGAATATCTTTCATACTCCTTTGAATTCATCTGGGAAGTTCCACAGCTTCAGAGCACACTTTAAAACAACCTGAGCCCAAAGTCAGATTGAACTAAGATCAAGCAGCCTGTCAAACTCGCATAAATGTCAGCGTGTGGATGCTCCCGCTCTCCGTCAGCAGTCACAGCAAGGTCACGATTCGAAGAGGACAGCGCGGGCCTCCCTAAGCGTTTTGTGACCCTGGTCTCAAAGGGGAAGCATCAAGCGATATGTGCGTGTGTGTACATGCATGCATGTTTGTTGAAGGACGTTTTTCTGGCTCTGTGTGTGTGTGTGTGTGCGCGCGCAGCAGGTAAAGTCTGTCAACATATATGTGGTGCAGGTGGAAATGTGACCTGTGAGCCTGCATCTCTTCTCTCCTTCAGACCTTCACAGCTTGGTGTAACTCCCACTTGAGGAAGGCCGGGACACAGATTGAGAACATTGAAGAGGATTTCAGAAATGGCCTCAAACTCATGCTGCTGCTCGAGGTCATATCAGGTGGATGTCATCAGACACGCACATGCATGTGTACACATTTGAAAATTGAGTTATTCTGAGTCGTATTTGGCTTTGGAAAGTCTTTGTTGTACATGTGCAGCATGTCTGTCAGATCTGCTCCTCTCTTGTGTCATCTAAGATGGTGATGATCAAAATGGTCAGCTAGAATATTAAAAACTGTAGACCACAAACCAAAAACAGTGGCTACGGCTGTTCAGCATAAGACCTTGAAGCTAGAAATATTCTTATGATTTAATAAACTGACAGCCTAGTCAAAATGTTCATGAGTTATCATCTTCAGACCTTATGTTTGATTATGGGATTTTTTTTGGACTTTTTAAAGTCTCACATCTGTACAGCAGGAGAGGGCGTGTTCTTGGTGAGATCATACTTTTCCTTGACCCTCAACTCAAACAGTAACAGGTGATCTAATCCATCTTTTTCTTGTCCTTTCAGGCGAGAGGCTGCCCAAACCCGACAAAGGCAAGATGCGTTTCCACAAGATCGCCAACGTTAACAAAGCTTTGGACTTCATCTGCAGCAAGGGGGTCAAGCTGGTGTCTATTGGTGCTGAGGGTGAGACAGACGACTCCATCTCTATGCTGTCTGTTACCCACTGTACTGTCTATCCCCCTTTAAAAAAAAAAAAAAAAATCACATATTGTAGTATTTTTGCACATCTTTAGCCCACATTAGAGCTGACACTTTAATGCCATCAAGAAAGTAAACTGCACATCCCCCAACTGGGACCAAATGTGATGAATTAACTGCAAAAATACTTAAATTTAGCAGAAGCTTCAATGCAAGTGAAGCTATTTTTAATCAGTTCATTTTTTTTTACTGTTGTTTCATTGATTTGACATAAGAGAGATGATAGATCCCTGATAGAATAACATTAAATCCAGAGGTGACATTGATGCCATCATTTTAAATAATTTTATTGTTTAGTAAGATTAAACAGAACTAGAGAAAAATAACCTCAAAAATTAGTGCACTAAAGTTAAAAAAGACTGAAGCTCATGCAGCAGAGAAATACGTCTGCTCCATAACTTCAATTCTGAAGAAAGAAGTTTATAGGCACACAGTCTGACTAAATGAATCTGGATCTGCAGACACTAGTACAGTAAGCCGCATCTGCGTGTGTTTGGTTTTGCAGAAATCGTCGACGGTAACGTGAAGATGACTCTTGGTATGATCTGGACCATCATCCTGCGTTTCGCCATCCAGGACATCTCTGTGGAAGGTGCGTTTCCATAAAGCAACAGTGAATCTTATCAACCACAAGCTTAAATTGAAGCTGTAAAATGGTGAAATAAACAGTCCTGCTGATAATGCATTAATAATGAGCCTTTATGAGAGTGCACAGAAAACCACTGGAGCGGTCAGCGTGCCTGCTGCACGAGTACAACAAACAGGGACAGTTTTCTTTGTGTTGGTTTGGGTTTCTTACTTAAACAAAGTGACTTAGAAGCACAGTTACACATTTCTTACTATAATACACAAAATCTCTGTGTGTTTGTTTGTTTGGCCGCCGACTCCTCCTACACAGTCAGGAGTCGAGCAATCAAACTTGGCACAGAGGTACGTCTTACGCCCCTAAAGCACCGAGCAGTGGGCTACAATGACCTGTTTTTTTGCCTTTATGCACCTACAACACCTTATGAAAGCAAACCAACAGCACGAGCAGGTCAAACAACACTGCGGCATGGACATGTACAAGTCGGTTAAATGTGTGAAGTGCATTTTGAGTCAGTAATGCCTTTTATCTTAACCCATAATGAGTCCTTTAAAGTAAGCTCTGACACACATACACACGTGTATACTGTTACAGCTGTAGATGCTCATATTAAACGACCTTTTCAGATTTCTAAGCACTTCGTTTTAGACAGTTATCTCTACGTTCAGCTCTGTATGATGTCACTGAGAGCAGATATCCATAATATGGTCATCTCAGGCACAAACGTCTTTTTGCAAGGGAGAGGCAATCAAAGAGGAAGAGGAACTAAAATGTCCTGTTTCACACAGTTTGGCTGCACCAAATTAATACAAGTACAAGTTAATAAGGCTTATTTTGAACTGTGAATCATGCAAAGCTACTGTGGTAGAGTCTCAGGCTGTTGCGTCCACACTGGAAGCGATTCACAACCACAGAAAGTGGCATTGAGCAACTGAAGCGACTACCAATGAGTGTGAAGAAAGCCACTGATTGGCATGTGACCTGGTAGTAAATACAGTAGAAGGGTCACCTAGACAACCGCAGCCTGGAATAGCCGCAAAGCGACCAGCCGTCAGCTTCTAAGCGATGCAGGAGGAGTGCATTGCCTCCAGTGCGGATGCAGTTTTAGATTAAAACTGCATCCGCACTGGAAATGAACATAATGGATCATCTTCGATGCAGTGTGTGATTTGTTGCTTTGCAGGGGTGTGTGTGTGTGTGTGTGTGTGTGTGTGTGTGTGTGTGTGAGATTTGTTGCTTACTTGTTTGGTAATCCCTTCCATCCCAGCCCCGAGCTGTATTTGCACCTCATGCCATTTTATTTAACCTTAATGCTGTCAGCAGGTCAACCCACAATAAATTCTTGTTTACAAAGACTCCGACCTTGTTCACGCTGTCCTTCCCNCCCCCACACACACACACACACACGCTTACCTTCCAGTCATCTCCTTTAACTCTGCTTTTATTGCTCCTGCTCTTCAATCATCTTCTGCTGTCATACAGCTTGACTTTCTTTGCCATCGACCTCGCTCTAACCTCTCATAACTCCTCTTCCCTCCACTAGTGCAGGAAATTATCTTTAAGCCACCTGTCAGACGAGCCTGAAAAATATATTGAGTGCTGAAATCATACAGCATTTTTTTTTAATGCCAGATTTTGATTCTAAACATCTCTTTTTAGGGTTTCTTTCTGCAGTATTTCCACCTTTGACGGCTGACTCTCCTTTTTCTTCATCACTCTCTCATCCTGCGCCTCCTTTCTGGCGGTCCAGGGGTCCTCAGCATCATTCTTCTTCTCTTAATATTTGAAATAACATAAACCCATCTAAAATGACCTCCTCTTTCCTCTCCTCAACTTTTCCAGAGACCTCTGCTAAGGAGGGTCTGCTGCTGTGGTGCCAGAGGAAGACTGCCCCCTACAGGAACGTCAATGTACAGAACTTCCACATTAGGTGGGTGAGCAATGCCGAACTGTGGCACCAACAGGGAACTGCAGTCATTCAGCTCATAATTCTGTTCTGATGTTGATTTCTTTTTCTGTTAATTTTGTCTCCCTCCGTGTCACCCACTCGTCATTTTGACACCTCCCTAAATTCATGTCATCTGCTTTTCTTCTTTTTCATGGTTCCCTTTAATCCACCTCTCTCTCCACGCCTCTTCACTTTTCTTGCCTCTCTGCCTTTCTGTCTGTTTCCTCACTCGTGCCCCCCTCCCCCTTCTCACGGCTCAGTTGGAAGGATGGCCTGGCCCTGTGTGCCCTCATCCACAGACACAGACCCGACCTCATTGACTACTCCAAACTGAGAAAGGTGGCCTGTCCTTCCCTACTTTCCCCTCTATTTTCAACCTTTATACTGAATCATAATTAATACACCCTGTTTACATCTTCAGTAAACTTGCCGACCCAAAATACTGTCCAGATATTTGAAGCTATATTAGAGGAGTGTTAATAAATAACAGAGCTTGTCTTATTCAAAATTGTGTCCTTTAAATTTGGATGTGATGTAGGAAAGAAACAGAACTGGAAACTGTTTGCTCGCCAGAACTCTGACACTGAAACATTTATTAATGAGGTTTATTTCTCACATTGTGGATCACTTCCTTATGTGATCCTTAGCGTGCACGTGTGACACTAATTGTGTGTGCCTTCAGGATGACCCCATCGGTAACCTGAACACCGCCTTCGAGGTGGCTGAGAAGTACCTGGACATCCCTAAGATGCTTGACGCCGAAGGTGAGGCCGTGAAACGTCAATCAAAGTGACAAAGCTGTGGAGGAACTCATTTCTTTCCTTATGCTGACACACACACGCGCACACTCACATGGTGATGACCTCCGCTGCAGCGAGATGCATGATGGCAGATGGTTCTTTCTTACTTAGAAATTCAACCATCTGCAGTAAAACACAAATGCATTTAAATCACTTTAAAAGCATCCACTCCGGCACTGATGGTTCTGACCTTGGAAATATGACTACTTACTCGGCAAATGTCCCAAAATGAGTGATTAATGCAAGAATAAATCATAATGTTCTTTACTTTTCAAGGATACATATATTTAATATCATTTCTATTTTAAAAAATGCTTTTTGCAGCTTTTCAGAATAAAATGTTGCAAAAATTGATATTTTGCACCTTCAGATATCGTGAACACACCCAAACCTGATGAGAAGGCCATCATGACCTATGTATCCTGCTTCTACCACGCCTTCGCTGGTGCTGAACAGGTGAGCCGGTGTTTTTGTGTTTATGGTAAGGGAGCAGCCAAAAGTACCTTACCTCCCAAAAGGGGGAGCCGCAGTGGACGGAGCTGCATGTCTGAGTTTAACGGTATATTTTTTTTTTTATGGATCAAGATCCTCACAGTGCAGACGTGCCAGCAAGCGTTCCCTTTCTAATTGATTAAATCAGACGACACGTGAAACGCTGTCATTGTGACATAACTGCAGCGCTGAGTAAATGTGAGAGCTACGTGAATCTTGGTAATCAGCTGTTGCTACTCTCCCTCTCAGGCTGAGACAGCTGCCAACCGTATCTGCAAGGTGCTGGCCGTCAACCAGGAGAATGAGAAACTGATGGAGGAGTACGAGAAGCTGGCCAGCGAGGTGAGAAACCGCTGCAACCGCAGAACTCCCACTCTCAGTCTGTGCTGCACTTCCTCCTCTGCAGCGACACTTCTCTTCACTCTTTCTGCTCCTTCCACTGAATTCAATAACATCATTGCATGAAAATTGATTTTTCACTGCTATAGAAGCCTAAAAAGGAAAGCTGAGGACTAAACACATTTTATATTGTGCAGAAAATATGATGCAATCACAATGATAACTTGTAGTTTAGCACTTTAAAGTCTGCAAACCCAAAATCCTGACTGAAAAATGTCAAAGTAGCTGTTTTAGTTTTTGAAGAAATCCCAGCTAATTCTGATGATTTTCAGTGATATGATTTCACTTCAGTGGGGGTTCCGTTTATTCAATTTAGACCTCAAATTTAATTGCACTTGTCAGACGACCCAGGGTTGAATTTATAGTATATCAGGAAAGCGCACAAAAGGCTTTAGATTTATAGATCGGGGAGGTCGTTTGTTTGTTTGTTTTCCAGGCTCGGGTGTCAGGGTTAGTTGGCACGAGAGTTACGGATTAGCAGGGCAACCATTTAGAAAGCACAGTGGGATTAAGAAGGATTAACAGAAATTCAGCAGCCGACCGAGACGGACCGTTTCTGAAAACTGTGTCTTCATCTGATTTTTACTTACAGTACTGTGCAGAAGTCTTGAGCCTTCCCTCATTTCTTTGTATTTTGCTTCCAAAGAGCCAGACTTTATCATTTTTAAAGCTCTCCTTTGGACACTGGCTGCTTTTCACTCATTTCAGGCTCGTTAGAATTGTGCAAACTCTGTTCTTGCCTTTTATTTACTGTATTTCCATGGATGTTTGCACATGTTTCACTGTACCTATTTGCCATTTTCCTGACAACATATTAATAAATGAGGGGTGACTCAAGGCTTTTAAACAGCACCATATTTTTTGCAGGGTAATCAATCAATCAGATATAATATATATAATCAGATATATCAATATCTAAAGTCAGCTAGCATCATGTTTCCTACCGATATAAAACATGAACCAAAGTGAAGACATTGTTTCACTAAAGACAAAATATTCCCCTTAGACTTTGATACTGTCAGCAGGTCCTATAATACAGCCGAGCTACTGTGTGCCTATAAACCGCAGACAAAACAAACACACTGAGTAACCTTTGCATTTCCCCTTTTCTGCAGCTTCTCGAGTGGATCCGCCGCACCATCCCCTGGCTGGAGAACCGCGTGGCGGAGCAGACCATGCGCGCCATGCAGCAGAAGTTGGAGGATTTCCGTGACTACCGTCGCGTCCACAAGCCGCCCCGCGTGCAGGAGAAATGCCAGCTGGAGATCAACTTCAACACCCTGCAGACCAAGCTGAGGCTCAGCAACAGGCCCGCCTTCATGCCCTCTGAGGGCAAGATGGTGTCGGTGAGTTTGTAAATTCTTCCCAAACCAAGTGAACAAACACGTTCCCTTAGCTTCAAAATCCTCACTGCAAAACATCAGTTTCCAAAGAGGAAACTACGAGTGGAAAAAGGAGACGCGTTCAGACGTGTATTGGTGGTTAGGTACATGCACTTTAGTTAAGGTTAGGGACAGATAGTAGTTTTGGCTCATGTCGCTGTAGACTGTATTAATCTGGACCCCAAGCGTTCCAGAACCTGAACTGTGTGCTTTCAGGGCCTAAATAAGAAAAGGAAGATTAAGACGTATTCATCATCACTGCATTCCTTTCTTTTGTTGCATAAAGCACGACTTCAAAGAGATGCTGGGTTTTTTTGTTGTTTTTTTTCATTTACTAAAAAGAAAATGTTCATATCTACTTTCTGAGAAATTTACAGATATTAAAATGCTCTCAAGGTCTACAGCCTTGAATCATTTCAAAGGCAGAGTAAAGCAGGCCTCCAAGCTCTCAAGTCTCCTCAAATGTGCCGATAATACAGCTAAAGAGCCTCATCCTCAGCATACAGTTATAATTAAAGTTCTCTCTCTCTCTCCTTCAGGATATTGCAAATGCCTGGAAGGGCCTGGAGCAGGTGGAGAAGGGCTACGAGGACTGGCTGCTGACAGAGATCCGCCGCCTGGAGAGACTCGACCACCTGGCCGAGAAGTTCAAGCAGAAGTGCGGCATGCATGAGGCCTGGACTGCAGGTAGGAATGAGGTGGAGTAAATGTAAATTAGATGGACTGCAGGCTCTGGATTATTAATTTGTGTTTTGTTCCTATCACAAAGAGTGACAAATGTGAAGATGCAAAAGAAACAACTATCAGATAGAAAAGGATGCTCTCGTGCTCTGTCGAGTTTTATGATTTATGTTTGAGATCAAATTATTATTTTTGTAGTGTTTTACCCTCCATGAACTGAGAGTCTTCCCACTTCACTAATGTGGCAAAATACCAACTAACCCTTAAAACCACATCAAAGTATTATAAATCTCACAGTAAAATTATACAGAGCGATCTAATAATTCATGGGGACGATGAAATGCTACAATGAGTCAGAGTAAAAGGACGAACTGCAGTGAAGATATAAAAATCAGAGGCTGAGCTGAAGTGAGACCTGTAAAACTTTACAGCCTGGCTTTTCACTGTGAAGAGGAGTCACTTTAAAATGATTCTGTGTGTTTCAGGTAAGGAGGGCCTGCTGTCCCAGAAGGACTTTGAGTCGGCCTCTCTGATGGAGATCAGAGCCCTGATGAGGAAGCACGAGGCCTTCGAGAGCGACCTCGCCGCTCACCAGGACAGAGTGGAGCAGATTGCTGCCATTGCCCAGGAGCTGAAGTAAGAGGCAGGGATGGAGAGGGACAGAGCGGAAGATGGACAGATGTTTTAAAGTGTCTTACGTGGGGACAGCTGGAGTTTTAGAGGCTTCCTGGTTAGAATTTTATTTTGTGTGGAAACCTCATTCAAAGAGATTTGTGCCAACGTTTGGGCGTTAAGGTCATGGGGAGAAATGGAGATATGAACCGGTGATTGGGTGGCGAAATTATTAGTCTACAATTTTTTTTCTACATAATGAGTTTTTTAATGAGATGATGCTCATTTAAAAACTGCGGGAGGAACAGCAGGGAAGAAAGTGAGTAACTAAAGCGTTTCACGAGTCGTGCTGGGAGAGGTGTCGAGAGCAGATGAGAACGCGAATGCAGCCAAGAACAAAAGATGCAACAGATGAGTGGAAAGCATATTAATGAGAGATAAAAAGATGAAAGGGTGGTTCACGAGAGAGCGGAAACCTCTGATCTCACCATTTCCTCCACAGTTCCTCTGGGCTTTTTTTTTTTTTTTCTTCCAGATAGCCTTGAGATGATTTCTTTGATGTTACAGTATGTGAGCTGATCAGCACTGTAAAGCTGAAAACGTACAGTATAATTTATCAGTGAGGACTTCAAAAGCACAAATCGTGACCTCAGTAGCAAAAAAGTTCTTAGATGACCCCTCGATTTTAAGAAGGGTAAAATATCAACGCATTAAAAAAAGGACATTAAATATTTCAATACAGGGATTTTGAAAAATGTGATCACTTCACAGAAGAGTTTCCTCATGAGTTTACTGTACTGTAGATGATTTATTAGAGATGCAGTGAGTTCAGCTGACTTTCAGCTATTATTTTAATTCGTTTTTTAAGTCCATCCATCTATTTTCTTCTGCTTATCTTTTGGAAATGTGATGTCACTGAATCGCCCCCCCCCCCTCCCCCTCCCCCTCCAGTGAGTTGGACTACCATGATGCTGCTATAGTCAACACCCGCTGCCAGGGTATCTGTGACCAGTGGGACAATCTGGGCACCCTCACCCAGAAGAGGAGGGACGCACTGGAGGTAAACCTAAAAAAAGCAATCAGCTGGTGCATCTGAAAAACTCCATGAGTAGCGAACATTTGGAGGGAAAGGGCAAAACTGACTCGGATGAAAGGCAGCAGCACAAAGTGGAGTCCCAGATAACGGTAGGGGACAATGACTGGAGCCCTCTGATTATCTCTGGAAAGCAGCAGAACACACCTGTCCAGGGTATACCAGACTGGGACAGCTGGATAATCCTGAACTGGATAAACGATGGATGGATGAGTAGCAGAACACTGATGCAGACTTTGGATGAGATGGTGATGTGGGGAGGATGCAGGATGGATGACAGGTGGCCTAAAATTGCTGATTGCAGTTAATCTATGCAGCTGGAATTAGTGGCTGATTGGCTGGGAGAATGTGGTCAGGCTTAGATGATTGGACAGGAGGAATGACAGAAATTATTTTGACCCTGTTGGAAAGCAGAGATAAATTTACATGTTTTACATACAAATAAAGCTTATAAACTAGATTTGCCTATAATAATGAAAAGCACAGTTTCACTAATTAATATGAATTTGATTTTTGGTGCTTAGACTCAAACATTATCAGGAGAGGGCGGCAGTGGAGGGAAGTATGAGGTTCAGGGAGGGTGGCCGTATGCCTCAGTGAGGGGTGGTGGAGGGAAGCAGCAAACAGTGGACAGCTCTGTGAGATCAGAAACCAGCAGAGAGATGCAGGGAAAGTGGACAGAGAGGAGACTGAAAGCTGATGACATGCAGCAGCGACTGATGGAAACTTGGATTAAGAGCGGTTGCATGTGAAGGGACTGAAAGGCAGAATTCCAGTGATTACAGGAAGTGACAGTTGTAATTCTGAAATTGTGGTCTTTCTGCCTGCGTTCTGCAACTCTGAGTGAAGTTGTGAGGTTTTGTGAGGACAGCGGACAAATATGGCTAACGTGAGCGAAGACTTCTTCCCCTCAGCCAAAGCTTGGGTGATGATTTCTTTGATTGCCAAATGTTTTTATGACACTCAGTGAGCAGTCCACAAACTAGCAGCAAAAACAATATAAACAGTGCAAATAACAGATTTTCTCCTTGTCTCAGATTGAAAGCATCTGCTGTTTGTATCCACACCTCTGCTTTGGCATCATCAGTGTGTTTGTCTCTGTGACGGCAGCGTGTGGAGAAGCTGTGGGAGACCATTGACCAGTTGTACCTGGAGTTCGCCAAGAGGGCGGCGCCCTTCAACAACTGGATGGATGGAGCCATGGAGGACCTGCAGGATATGTTCATTGTCCACAGCATTGAAGAGATCCAGGTACCCTCTGGTTTTTTTTTTTGAGGGGGGGGTGAGTGCATATTTATTCATGAGTTTTTTTGTTTCACGTTTAACTCCCTCAGGTTCCTGATTTCAGTGCCTGACAGAATCCCAAATAATGACCCTCATCAATCATGTTTCTCTCATTTTTAAACATCCTTAAAAAGTTTCATTTCTATGAAGTTCCACAGACAATAACCCTGAAGTCTCATGCATATTGGTCTTTGATTTGAACCTAACAGAAGTATTGTAAATGATAATAAAGAAAAACAAATAAAGCACAGAAAAGTAGCGGGGCTTTTAGAGGCATCTATCACATTTGCTCATCCGTGTTCTTCTCCCGTACAGAGTCTCATCACAGCTCATGACCAGTTCAAGGCCACTCTGCCCGAGGCCGACAAGGAGCGCATGGCCACTTTGGGCATCCACAACGAGATCCTGAAGATCGCCCAGACCTACGGCATCAAGCTGTCCGGAATCAACCCGTACACCAACCTCAGCTCCCAGGACATCAGCACTAAGTGGGACTCTGTGAGTCAAGTCAAATGTACCCCAGAATCATGAGGTGGTGTTCAAAGTCCAGCAGCAGCAGTTGGAAGTAGCAAACTGTTCATTGTATTATAGACACAATGAGATGAGGAGTGTGGTTGCTCTTTAAATCTGCTTTCAGTTGTGGCCTGTGCATGTTAGCATTATGTAAGCAGCAAATGTCAACCTGGCTCTCTTTCTCTGTGCACTGCATTTGGTCATCCAGCTAATAATGGTGCAGTGCAAACACAGCGACCGGTCAGGAATAGTACAGTGCATGTAGGTTAGAGTGACACTCAACACTGCTGGCTGCAAGCTCTCAGGGGAGATCAAAATAACTCCACAGGACAGCCTGTCAGTGTAGTCGTAGTGTGACACGCATCAGACCATCTGTGCTCGAGAACAAGATTTTTTTTCTTTCTTTCCCTTTGAGGAATGATGAAGAAACAATCTGGACTGAAAAACTATGCATATAAACTTAGAAAATATGGACTTTATTTGGGCAAAGTCAATAATAATAATAATCGGTTCATTTAAAAATGAGTTCTTAGAGAAGCAAGAGGCAGTGAGGCCTTTAAGTAAAATGTAATAAAATATGGTCACACAAAGGTTTGAAAATTACAAAATAAGAAATATCAAGTACATCCACATAAACGTCCACATACTCTTGACCAGTTTTAAACCGTGTCTGCAGGTGAAGCACCTCGTGCCCCTCAGAGACCAAATGCTTCAGGAGGAGGTGGCCAGGCAGCAGGCCAACGAGAGACTGAGGCGCCAGTTTGCCGCCCAAGCCAACATCATTGGACCCTGGATTCAAACCAAGATGGAGGTACGGGATGGAGGTGTTTCTGTAACACAGCACCAGTCATGGTGGGGGTGGGTCTTTAAATCTGTGCAGTCAGATCAACAGGACATACTGAGACTTTAACAATAATGCTCAGCTGGGAAACAGAAAACGGTATGCGAAATTCTCTTAAATACTCAAACCTCTTGCCTTATGGCACTAAAAATACATTTGAACATATAAACAAATGGATCTATGCAGCTATTATAGAAGAGTGCCAGGGCTGCATTTAAAGAAATGGTTAGTGCTGCATTTCCTCATCGCTTCCTGTCTCTGCAGGAGATCAGCCACGTGTCTGTGGACATCGCCGGCTCCCTGGAGGAACAGATGAACAGCCTGAAGCAGTACGAGCAGAACATCATCAACTACAAATCCAACATCGACAAGCTGGAGGGAGACCACCAGCTCATCCAGGAGTCCCTCATCTTCGACAACAAGCACACCAACTACACCATGGAGGTGTGCGTGCAGACCGCAGCCCCACAAATGGGCTCAGCGTTCAAACCTCCAGCTTTCCTTTATTTAGAGTGTACGTTACCTCCATTTTATTTCCTCATGTTTCTTCCCTACTGCAGCACGTCCGTGTGGGCTGGGAGCAGCTGCTCACCACTATCGCCAGAACCATCAACGAGGTCGAGAACCAGATCCTGACCCGCGATGCCAAGGGCATCAGCCAGGAACAGCTCAACGAGTTCAGGGCCTCCTTCAACCACTTCGACAGGGTGAGGAGAAGTGTCTGTGTGGTCCCTCATACCGTATAAATCGGTAGTTTTCGAGCTAATTTTTGGCATCTCCTACTTAAGCTGAGAAAGTTCCAATACATCACTTCAGTTAATGTGAGGAATTATTTCCTGGGCATTATTACTGGGCTGCATCTTCTTATTTTAGATCTCCTCTCTTTGATACAGTAATAACATGGATACACTGTATTGTTCCTTTGCAGAAGAGAAACGGCATGATGGACCCAGACGACTTCCGTGCTTGTCTCATCTCCATGGGTTACGATCTGGTCAGTGGTCAGAAACTCGTAGGCTTGACTTGTTCAAACGTAAAGTGAAGTGATTCATTTATGCAGTAATGATGTTGAAGCAATGAATGCTTTTGCTGACAGGGTGAGGTGGAGTTTGCACGCATCATGACTCTGGTGGACCCAAACAACACTGGCGTTGTGACCTTCCAGGCCTTCATCGACTTCATGACCCGCGAGACCGCTGAGACCGACACTGCAGAACAGGTCATGGCCTCCTTCAAGATTCTGGCTTCAGACAAGGTGAGCAGACGGATACGGCATCTCCTTACTTTACATCCGATATGCGCACGATCAGGTTTAGGTCGTTTCTTTTTAGGATACACTATATGGACAAAAGTACTCGGCCACATAACGGGAGCTGCTCGTACATGGAAGCCCACACCTTGAAGCTCCCAGTGCTGGTGTTAATGACAGAGGAGGTTTAGAGCTCTGCAGTTACGGAGTCCGCTTGATTTTATACACCTCTGGCAATGGAACTAAAAACACCTGAATTCAAATATTAAGAGACTCTGTGGCCTAACACTTTGGGCCATATAGTGTATCTGGGCTTCTGCTAGATAAATTTGAAAAGCTAAATTGTTGCCAGACTATATCCAGTGGTTTTAAGATTGCATTTCAGTAAACACAATCCCTCTTTGCCTTCAAATTTGGACTGTTAACCTGCATCCAACCAAAGCCTCCTTACATGTCATTTAGTTAGTACAGCTTAGACTACAAATGGAAACCATGACGTTTCTGGTATTCAACATCTTGTCTTTTCACTACTGAGTCAGTATATATTTATAGTATTTAGTTTGTATTTGCTAACCACAGGAAGATCGTGGTTTTGCCACAAGAATTTCAAGTTGTCTGACAGGTTGTAAATAAACAGTTTACACTCAGCTTTGTGAGGTGAAAATTTAAACAATAAAAACAAGAATCCTGCTTCCTAAGTAAAGGATTACAAAAAGCTGATTTCTTCAGGCCAGTGCATTTTCTCGTTGATGGATGTGGTTTCTAACAAAAATAGATCTATAAAATAGTTTGACTTGGCCTAATCATAACAAATTACAGGCATAAAAGAAATATCAGAATCAGGTTTGTGGTCATTTTTGAAATATTGTCACCACTGCATAGTCTGCTCATTCGAGAGCATTGATTGTAAGTTGATAAGACTTTTTAAAAAAAAAGTGCACATGCATGGAAAACACCTCTGACAAGGAAAGATGATGCTGTGGCAGCTAAGAGGTGAACGCTGCTTCTTCTTCCTCGCGTTATTCCCGCTAAGTCGCAGGGTCCGCGTGTTTGCACGTCCGTCTCCACTTGGCGCAATCTAGGGCGACTTTGGGGGCGACGCCGACGTGCTTCATATCTTCTTTGATCCGGTCGAGCCACCGCTTCTTTGGCCGTCCTCGGGGCCTCTTCCCGCACGGGCTGAGGCGCATCGCGGTCGTGTCCGTACCATCGAAGGCGTGCTTCTCGTAAACTTTTAGTCATCATTCTTACCAAATCCTCACAGATGCATCAGATTCATAACAGGAGACAATTGTTCTTTGTGAATCACACCTCGCCCCCTCTCTCTCCTGCAGAATTACATCACAGTGGAGGAGCTGCGCAGGGAGCTGCCTCCCGAGCAGGCAGAGTACTGCATCAGCCGCATGACCAGGTACGTTGGACCCGACAGCCCCTCCGGCGCCCTGGACTACATCTCCTTCTCCAGTGCCCTCTACGGAGAGAGCGACTTATAAGCGCAGCTGCTTCTCTTCACCACCTCCTCACCCCTTCTTCCCAGCTTCTCTTATTTCTCCTGTATGGAGAGAGTGGTTTTAAACCCTTCCACTGTCCCTTTAAATACTTTATCATTTCCCCCCCCCTCTCAAATCTTAACTTTATTTCCCCCTTCTCCTTAGTCCTCCCATCCATCTTTTCATGTCCAGGAACTCTGCTGAGAGAGGGGAAGAGAAGAAGACTTTGCTCAAATCTTAGAAACTCTGTTTGGGCTGCTCGGCTCCTCTCTCATATTTAAAGGAAAACCGGTGTACCAGGTATTGCACTGAACTTATGTAATCAGCATACATAATGACATACCTGCCTTTACAAGGCTTTAAGGAGAAGGCTTCAACGAGAGTTATTTTTGAGCAAAGCCTTGTGGCTCTTCCCCTCTCCATCTG
>JASGAU010372319.1:45782-62288 GCA_030220045.1 Australoheros facetus
GGGTTATCGAAGAAGAAAATGCGATTTAAAAAAAAAAAAAGCTGGTTGGTCAGTTGGCTTTGGTTGGTTGTGTATTTGTGCAGATGCATGCTATGTTGAAGTTTAGAAAACGCCGTCTTTGAGTCTCTGACTCGTCCTTAATCATATACAAACCCAGTAGGAGCCTGTTCACAGTTCAGTCAGCAGAGGAACGAGGCCTGTCAGGTTGCTACTGAAAACTCACCACAGCACTGTGAAACCTGAATGTTAGCAAACATGCAATTTAACCTGGAGCTCTTAAAGCCTTAAGAAACTCAGGAACACACGGGGGGATGAATGGGAGCGCCTAAACGTGAGCGCCGAGTAGTAACATGCAGGCAAAGGGAACGGGAGGAGAGCACTGTGGATAAATCTAAACACTGGGCGGTGACTCGGGAACGGATCAAGAAAGATGAGCTGTAATGGGCAGAGAGAGCAACCCCCCCACTCCCTCCCCTCACACACACCTCTCTCCTTTCTTTCCAAACGCCTTTTTTAGTTAATTTTTGGCTAAATGTAAAATTGCGAGGAGAAGGGGGACACAGGCAGAGAGAGAGGTGTCAAACAGCGAGAGATAACAGGGCATCAGGAAAGTTGTGGATGAAATGGGAAGAATCAAAACTGTACGTGGAACCATCGCAGGCCTGCTCACACACAGGGTTTAGGGTATCATTTGAAGAAGACAGGCCAGCCGTGGCGATCAGTGTGTTTAGGCTCCCCCCCGTGCATGATCACAGTATCTTAATTTCATCTGTGCTCCATTCTCCTCCTCTTCTCACCCCTATCTCATCACTGATGCCACACTTTCAAACGGTCACATTCTAAAAACCTCAACTTGAAAATAAAAAAGGAAAATTATATTAAACTCACAAGTGTTTGTGTCCTTTATTACATTATGTTTTTGAGTATACAAGTAATCATTCTGGGTGTGTTAATGGGCATGTAAAATATCCAATATTAGAACCGTGGCCTCCTGCCGGCGTCCAGAATTTTGATCAGCCTGAAATGTTTTTATGTAGCTGTACAGTCTAAAGTATCCGACCTGTAACCTCTGCGCTGAGGTCACGTGTCCAGTTCATTGTTGGGGTCCCAGCAGAGGTTGGAGGGGAAGTCCAGCCCCCTCTCCACAGCGTAGCGGTGCCATCGATCCTCGTCCCCTCCATGCGTCAGAAACCTGCAGCCCATCCTGAGCTCGAACTCCCGGAGGTCACACCACAGCTGGAAGTTCTGCAGGAGCAAGAGACCAGTGAGCACTACTGTTATTAAAAATAACAGTCTGGGTTACATCTACAGGTCAGAAATATTACAAATTTAATTAGAACAACTGTTCAGGTGCATCTGAGCATCCTGGTCAACATCTATGAATTCAGTAACAGATTGAGGAAATCCTGTTGTTTCATACTCCAAAATGAAATGATTCTTAAACATGGATAATAAAATATCTGACCTGCAGCCAGCTGTGTCCCAGCGCTTTCCCCACAGTGAACCGCCGTCTCACTGACACCTGCAGCAGGTTATTGATGAGGCTCACAGCTGGGGAGGAAAAGAGATGGAGAATGATTTTTCTAGGGGAGGAGTTACTCACTGGAGCCATCCAGTGGGGAAACGGGAGAATAACGGGAATCTTCCATTCCACTACTCACTACTAAAAATGCCAGAACATGTCAGGGGAAATAGAAAATAAAGTAGCATTGCTGATTGAATAATGCAGCTATATTTTTGATATTGTCAAAATAATGTGATACACCCTGTGAATATTACCCAGTCTTAAAAGTACCTTAAAGGAAATGAATGGCTGGATTTTCAACAGTTACTACAGTTTTTTGGAGGTAAAATCTTAAAGCAGACCTATAATACTTGTTTCCAGCTCCATATTTTTATTCTCTGATTCCATTAAAGTAGATTTGCATTATTTACAATTCAAAATAATTATTTGTCTTATACTGAGCCTTGGTGCAGCTCCTCAGTTTCTCCAGTGTCTGAAACAAGTACTTTCTACTGCTCTCCCATCATAAAGAGGCTGTTGAAGCTTACTTTCTTTTGACTGGCTGCACCTCATAAACAGAAGGTTTGAACAGCAGGTGGGTGGGGCTTCTGTGGCACAACCAGAACTGACATGACCATATTAGGGATATCTGCTCTCAAGGACATTATACAGAGCCAAACATATTTTAAAAACACATTATGGAGTGTTTAGAGCAGTCTGAAACCTGTAACGGTGTGTATCACACAAAATCAAGGAAAGCATAGCAGATCTATTTAAACTCTCATTAATGATGCATTAAATGACAGTAAATTGCAGTAGATTTGCTGACTGCAAACCCAGACGACAAAGAAGTATCAAACTGTTATTTTGTGAGGATGATACAGTGTCAGCTGGCTCTTCTTGCATTTAAAGAGTCTGATAAGTGTTCTCAAGCACGCAGACGGGAGAAGTTCTCAAAAGAAAAAAGAATCGTTCTTACCTTCCAGTGAGATGGTGGCCCACGTTTGGCGTGGGTACATGAAGGTGGCGTTGGTGATCTGCTGCCGAATGTCCTCATCTTCATTAAAGGGAAACGTGCCGCTCAGGCTGACGTACATGATGACACCAACGGACCACATGTCCAGAGAGCGGTTGTAGCCGTTGCTGCTGATCACCTCGGGTGCCAAGTAGGCTGGAGTCCCCACGACGGAGCGTCTGAAAGACTTCTCCCCAATGATCCGGGCGAAGCCGAAGTCACACAGCTTCACCTACAACGCAGACACAGCTGATTAAATAAGATGCTGTTAGAGATATCAGGAACAGAAGTGCGAAATCCCACCTGAGGTAAGGGGTCTGCTGTGGCCAGCAGTACATTCTCAGGTTTCAGGTCACAGTGAGCGATATGCTTCAAGTGCAGATACCGCAAAGCCTCAAGAATCTGAAGTACAAATTTGAGAATTTCAAATTTAATTTTGGTATAAACACATTTAAGACAGATGCTTATGAATACACACAAACAGTAAAGATTAGTGCACCTTTGTTAAACAAAGGAAAAAACGTGAGACTGACGTCATCTAGACAACTCCAGAGCATTTCTGAGATCAGGATCTCGTACCTGCATGACGAGGAAGCGAGTGATGCGTTCAGGGAGTCGGCCTCTCTCACTGGACAGAATCATCTCCAGCATGTCTCCGTGCAGCTTCTCCATAACAACGAACACGTGCTCGACAGTTTCGAACATCCCCTCCAACAGCACCACACCGAGGTGGGACAGATTCTGGACACCGCGCGCATTATTAGGAAATAATCAGATCATAATTATAACGCTAAAACTCAGCCAATAATTGGGTAACACTTTTCTTAAAAACTTTGCTGAGTTAATGAGGAACAAGTGAGGAAGGAGTCAGGAACAATTTGAGGAGTCATTCGTTTGTACTTTGCTAATAACTCGCTAGTAACTAAGGATTATTTACAAAACAAACAACCAAACAAAACAAGACACCAGGCCCACACACTCTCTTGTCTTCAAAATCACCTTAATTCTTTGTGGCAAGATTTTGGTCCACATTGATATGATAGTGTCACACAGTAGCTGCATATTTAGCCTTGTTTGCTGTTCTTATCTGACAGCAGTGGCACCCGGTGAGTGACTATTTGAGTTACTGTTGCCTTCATCAGCTCAAAGCAGTCTGCCCATTGTCCTCTGACCTCTACAGGGCTCACTGGATATTTCCTCTTCTTCAGGCCATTCTCTGTAAACCCTACAGATGGTTGTGTGGGAAAATCCCAGCAGATCAGCAGTTTCAGGAATACTCACACCAGCCCGTCTGTCACCAACAACCACGCCACATTCAGTCACTTAATGCACCTTTTTTAACCATTCTGATGCTCAGTTTGAACGCCAGCAGGTCGTCTTGCCCATGCCTCCATGCATAAATGCACTGATTGTTGCCATGTGGTTGGCTGATTAGATATTTGTGTTAATGAACGGTTGAAGAGGTCTGCTTAATAAAGCGAGTGTAAGTTCCCTCTAGGTAATTATGTTGCTTTACTTGAGAGGACACAGAAACACTAGATAATGGCAGAGTAACCTTAAAGTAATAACGGACTGTGTAACTACTGAGTACACCAAACGCCAAAACAAATTACTAATGCCAAATACTACTTTGTCAATACATCATGATTTAAATCAATCTGCAGATAATTATAAACTAACTGTTGCCCAATAATGATTCGCTAATATATCCCAGCTGGTTCTTCTACAATGACGTAATGGATCAGGATTTATTAGCCAACTAATGATGAATGGCTCCTTAACCATCAGGTTGTTCCTGTTTTCTTCTTCAGCTGTTTTTTTTTTTTTTTTTTAAATAACTTTTTAAGTTTTTTGTGTTCCTTATTGTAAAGTGTTGCCAAAAAATGCATTAAAACCTGCAAGATGGCCACTTCGTTTCTCAGCTGCGTCTCCTGTTGGGTGGGGAAACGCGTCTTGTCGATGACCTTGATGGCAACTGGTCGACCTGACTTCCTGTGAGTGCCTGAAAACAGAAATTACTTCTTTGTCAACCAAAGACTGTTTCAACTATTGAAGATGGTTCTACTGTGTATTTTCAGGTTTACTGCATAAAGACAGTTACAGTCAGTCTCAGAAAATAATAGTTTCATATACGCTGTGTCTTCATCAGCTAACCTCCATACACGACACCAAACTGTCCTGACCCCAGCACCTCGTCTGTACAGATCTGATACACCGAGCTGATGTCCTAAAACACACACACACACACGCATTAACACAGTGCAACGATCTCTCCTCCTGTGTGTGCAATAAATTCAGGAGCAGACACACTGAAACCTTACCGTACTGCATCTGTGTAGGTATTGATCTGTAATCAGAACAAGGACTCATTAAGAGGTTCCATTTTGTAAATGAAGATTCATACATAAATAAGGCCGTTTCATTACATTACATATCGTTACATTATTACAATCTGAATTAATTAGTATTAATGTGGATTCAGATTCCACCACCATTATTACATTCTGAGTAATAAGTGTTTAACAGGTACCCTGGTTCTCCTCTTTATGTCCTCTGCTGCTCTCCACGGGCATCATAGCCTGACGGATGGCGCCCTCCCAGGCTGCCCCATCCTCGCCGGCTATCACGCAGTACACCAGCAACACCGTCACCAGCTCAAACGAGTGAGAGCTGCTGTCTGACGAGGGCACGGCGAGCTGGGTGGGGCCTCGGACCCCGAGCACCTCAGACAGGGAGATCTCCTGCAGGAGAAGGATTTAATCTTCTTCACAAGAATACATCACAGATACAAATACTGATCACATCTTAAAGATTTTAATTAATTATTATTTAATTATTAATGAATTAAAGATGAAAGTTTAAAGAGGAATACAAAGACCAGTCAAAATAGAGACCATTTCATTCACAATAGTAACAATAGTGATCATAGATCAAGTTCAGCTGACAAGGTGGCACGGTCGTATGGAGACTTGCTGTTGCTCTCCCTGTATGTTGATTTAAGAAGGAAAGGCAGGTCAGCATCTCCCCCTCTCCATCAATGGCCAGGTTGTTGAGAGGGTTCCCACCACTATACACCAATCTTTATCATGGGACTGAAACATTAGTCTGATTGTTAGCAAAACCCACCAGAGACTCTACTGTCTCTGGTCAGAAAATACAGGAGTCATTCATGGAAGGTTATGATCCATTTTTACAGAGCTGTCACAGAGAGAGTGCTTACTTTCTCCATCCTGATTTGGTACTTTAACACAACCAGTCAGGACAAACAACAGCTTGAGAAAGTAGCACACAGAACTTGACATTTCCACATCGGTCCCTCCTGAGGAAATGCTTTGGAAAGGTGTGCCTTTTGTGCCTTCCTCCTTGGACACTATTGTTTCGGTTTCTTCAGATGGTAATTCTGCTTTTTTTGCTTTAGCAGTGCAGGTTTCTCTGTTACAACTCCGCTGCTTTCTCAGTGATCCACCTCACGGCAAATTTGCTTCCTCATTTAGAGAAAAGGGGGGCGAGGCAGCATGCACATCGCAGGTACGAGCGTGAGCCTGTTGATTTACAATGTTTCGGATTCACTAACATATGCACAGTGGTAAAAACAAAATTGGCCCTTTTCATGAATCCAATGGTAATTTTCCATGTTTACTTTTTTTTTTTGCGCATTGTAAGAACATTTCTACGCACATGTTAGCGAATGAGGCCAGTAAGTGAGTGAGACTGAGTAGTATAGTATATAGGATCCTGCTTTGTCGATTTCTGATTGGCTTTTAGGCCATGCAGAGATCATACCTTGTAGTACTTGGTGGTGCCTTCATTCTGGTACAGAGTGATGCTCTTCCAGTCCAAGATCCAGTAATGACGTTTCCTCTGGGTAAAGAAATGTAAAAATATGATTGCATTAAAAGCCAGTGAAAATGCGCTTCTGCTACATAAATTTCATGATTACAAACCTGAGCTACACATTCTTGATTTTGTTTTTTTTTCTTTTGAGCATTTCAAGATCTGAGTGTGAAGATTGCGTTTCTCACCAGTGTGTCTGTGTTGGTGTGATGGAGCAGCCATCCCTCTCTCAGGACTCCTCCGCCTCTCCTCTTAGTGTGATGCACTGACTGGATGAGCCTCATCAGGGGGATGTTGCTGCTGAAACACGGACTGATGGATGGACAAAGGGCAAAAGGAAAAGGAGAACAAAACAAAGACCCGTTTAGGGATGGGGGGAAAAAAAACTGGTGAATTAAACAGAAGTTGCCTCTAGGTGGCAGTGTGGGCCAAAAACTCAGCAGCCACAAACAACGCAGATAAACTCAGAGATAAATGACAGGAGACAGAAATGTATTTTTTTATGTGTTTGCTCGGAAGACACATGATTCAAATGTCTGACATCATCAGGACACCGTCTGCCCCACCAGACAGCTTTTAGCTGGGATTACATCACCAGAAAAACTTAATGACCCTCTGACCTCATCGGCTCTCGCAGTTGCTCCACTTCCCCAGTCTCGGCCAGTGAGTCATCTTCGGTGAGCATGTCATCATCACAGATGTCTGTCGTACTTGTGAGCACTGACTCATTGTCCTCTGGGTCTGGTGGGCAGCTGTTATCAGCTGTTGGGGTTTCTGGAAAAGTGACACCAGCAACTAATGAACATCCACACACAATTTTATTTATTTTATTCATGAATAGGGCTATAAAATGCCAACAAATAATGAGAAAAAAGAGCAAGTTAAAATAGCCCACACATGACGATATTCACTATGCAATTAAAAGTAAGACAGAAAGAGGAAAAACAAATAAAATGTTGTGGATTTTTCTCAGTAATGTATCTGAAATACTGCTGAAAAGTTATCTCTTTTCTTTTTTTTCAAATTCCAGGAAATTACATGTTCTCTGGTGGAATAATTTCAAATCTCATCAGGCTCCGATCGAGTCTCCCTGACTCATCATGCAGCTAATCATCATCGCTACTCAGGGGAATGTGATGTTTCTGAGATCCTAATTTAGAGTGAGGCCTGAATCTATCAAATGTTCCTCAGAAACAGGGTGAATCAGCTTTGACTCAGTCTGACAGCATCAGAGTGAAGTCCTTTTTCAAAGAGCCATGATCTAACACAGTTACAGGCCCAGAATACGAAATGAAAACCAGACCTCCAGGGACTGTTGCTCACCTTCTCCGTTCATGCCGCTCCTCTCTCCAGGACAGTCTCTCGGGACTAAAGGCTCACAGCGCCGATGGCAGTTAAACCTGCAGTCTGAAAGAATTGATCACAAAGGAGTTGTGGGAGGCTTAAAAGCTGACAGAAAAAGAAGAGCGTGGAAAGGTACAAAATTCATGAGTCAGAATATTTTAGTCAGTTTTTTTTAATAATTAAAATGAACCTCACTGAGCCGTCTGAGACACATCCAGGCATTTAGGTAAAATTAGATTCAACCCAATCTGCTTACGTAAATATGTGGGATACAGAAGCTCCTTGACACAACAAGTGTTTGCTGTGTGCTCATGAGCCTCTAAGTCAAGCATTACTAATCAAAGTCAAAGCTCTGCAGGAACAGAGCATCTAAAAATGGCCACAGGATGTAAACACGCAGCATTATCGGTGTGGAAAGAAGGGAACCTGCAAAGCATTTAATTTTAACAAGAGCGGGTCACCCCCCCCCCCAAAAAAAATCACATTTACATATTCTTCTGGCCTGCTGTGCTCTTTATTCCTTTAGACCACATGTGTCAAGATCAAGGTCAGCAGAGTAAATCAGGCCCTCTGCAAAGATATGGAGCCAAAGGGAGAAATGAAAAGAGTAGTCCCGCTACATCACAGCATGCTTCTTTGAGTCAAAGATGGAGCTGTAAAGGCAAGTTTTATATTCGTGTGCTGCCAGTTTGAGAGCAGAAAGCACAGGCAGACTGCATGATCAAACACTTTTCCCTTTAAATGAAGCGTGCTACAACAACTGCTGAGTTGCCATGTTTAGGCCTATAAAACAGGTTAAAAAAAAAAACACAGCTATTACATTTATATATCAGAGTGAGGTTTGCTTTTATGAAATGCCTCATACTGTCAGTTTCAAGCTTATTGCTGGACTAAACGTTATAAAGGCTAATAACCTTTTTGTGAACTGGTTGAGGGCTTCATGTGGACCAAATACCTCTGACATTAAATGTGATGTGCTTTCCCATTCTGGCCCAGACTACATTTACCACCCCCCTGGCACTGAGAGGTTTGCTGTGAGTTTTGCAGCAATGTCTGCCTTTTCTTAGCACTTGAGCTAATTTCCTTCTTCCAAAACGAAACGTGCAGCTGGCTAAAATAGCAGCTCTGCTGAGGTGTAAACCATTAATATTTACATCCTGTCATGTGTCAAAGCAAGAGGGTCTCGTTGCAGTAGATGCACGCTTCCTTTTTTTCTGATACGGCTGGTCGGTGCAGTGTGTTAGAAAGATGGTGATTCCTACATGACAATATCTGCAATAATGTCTGTCTGTGGCTCAGAGCATGAGCAAGAGACATTACTGATGATTCTTGGTACTGTGGCTCATTTCAATGATTATGCAGCTGTGTTGTTTATAAGGTGGGGGGAAATGAGGCTGAAGAAGTCACTTGGATGAGTGATGAAATGTTTCTCCCACTGAAAACGTTGCGTCCAGATAAACAAGATCAACTTTCAATACATTTAAGTTCTTGATCACAATATAAACACTCTGAAGCTTGCATAGAGGACGTAAGGATACAACATACTGTAAAGTGATAAAGAAAGTTTTCACAACACTCTATGTAGTCCTGTGAAAAACTTGCACTTGATTAACTGATCTTCATTAAATGATGAGCACCTCTATGAAAGCACAAGTTTTGGCAGTTTGATGGTCTGGAGCATCAAACTGGAGCATTGTTAACACAATGCCACAATGTAAGCAAACTCACCCCGAGGTCAGATGCGACGCTCAGGGAAACTCCAAAAATCCCTGAGCTACATCTCAGACTCTACAGGCCTCAGTTTGCATGTTAAATGTTAAAGTTAATGACAGCACAATCACAAAAAGTGTGGCTTGTTTGGAGAGAAAGCCTCTTCCCTCTAGAAAGAACATGTCGGCACAGCTTATGTTTGCAAAGCTGCAACTGAACAAACCACAAGACTTCTGAAACAATTTACTTTGGACAGACAAGACCAAAGTGGAGATGTTTGCTCATAATGCACAGCATATCAGCACAAACACCTCATACCAACTGTCAGCACGGTGGTGGAGGGGTGATGATTTGGGCTTGTTTTGCAACCGCAGGACCTGGACACCTTCCAGTCACTGAGTCAACCATGAATTCCTCTGAATACCAAAGTATTCTAGATGTGAGGCCGTCTTGACTGAAACATGTTCATGCAACAGGACAATGATCCCAAGCACAGCAGCAAATCTACAATAGAATGACTGAAAAAGAAAAGAATCAAAGAGTTGCAATGAACCAGTCACAGTCCAGACCTCAACCCGACTGAAATGCTGTGTTGGGACCTTCACAGATCCGTGCATAAATGTATGCCTGCACACCTCAATGAACTGAAACAACTCTGTAAAGAACTCCACAATGAAGTGAGAGGCTGAAAAAGCCACACAGGAAATGATTGCTTCATGTTACTGCTGTTAAAGGTGGTTCTACAAACTGCTGAATCAATAGGATGTAGTTAGTGCTTTCCTTTTTCACAGGACTGCACATGTACACTCACTCACATGCACTGTTAGCAGACTTTGTTGAAGAAGAAAAGAATCCCTTCCACCCTCACCTGAGCACTGCAGCCCCTGTCTGAAGAGGCCTTTGAGCAGCCGGTGGCAGTACTGGCAGACGGTGGGTTTGGTGTAGCTGTGGATGTGGAAGGTGTGAGGGACCTGAGCTCTGCTCCAGTCACCATACCCCACTCCCAGCCACACTGGAGGCTCGCCCCAGGACGGAGGCCTGGATGCAGGCTTGGACATGCTGATCTGGTGAAGGATTTAAAGGGAAGGATATAGATGGGACACATCTTTAAATAACTGAAGAACAAATCCAGGGTTGCAAACATACTTCTCCACTCTGTCTGACTAAAAATGTTGGTAAAATTCCAGTTACAGTAGCCCCTTACCTCTTCTAGACTGCCACCTGCCTGATTGGACAGCGAGTGTGTGCGAGGTCGTCGGGGTGGAAACAGGGAAAAGCTGGTGCTAACCTGACGTCGTGCTCGACTACAGTTATTGGGCAACAGCAAAGCACAACGTTTATGGAAGTCTAACCCACAACCTGCAAAGAGACAAAGTTTTTCTTTAACATTCGACATCCTCTAACAGCACTCAGGTATCAGTAAAGAAAATATACTGCTGAGCTACATCATCGTGAGGTGTGAAAGCGCCTTTACCGTCACATTTTAAACCCTGTCGAACGAGCCCCCACAGCATCTCTCCACAGTGGTGACAGAAAGTGGGGGTCCGGTATGACTGCACCACCAGGGAGTGTGGACGCATCGGCATCTGTGTCACGGAGGCTGATCCTGAATCGCAGACAGAATTTATTACACCAATAGATATGTGATATAAAAGAGGCTATTTTCCAACTCCATGCACTTAGTGTTAGACTCTGCTAGAGTAGCTTTGCATGATTCACAGTGGAAAATAATCTTTATCTATCTTATACTGGTCCTTAGTGCAGGCCCTCGACTCATCCACTGTCTGAAGCAAGCTGTTTTAACTCCCGTTAAGCACACTTTCTTCTGATCGGCCGCTCCTTGTGAAAAAAAGTTTGGACAGTAGGAGGGCTGGGCTTTCGCACTTCGTCATTTAAAACTTTGGCCATATTTTTTAAAATATCTGTGGGCCTTTTTGCCTTTATTAGACAGGAAAACAGGTAGAAAGAGTGGAGGAAGACACGCATCTAAGTGCCTCGGCCACTGCATTCAGTGCCGCACCTGTGAGCTACACCAGCACCCAAAGCTTTGGCCGTGTTTAATATGAACATCCATCACTGTAACAGTATATACATGAGAGAAAATAAGGAATAATCAGTCCAGTTTGAAGAGGAACAGATCACACATTAAGCAACTCAATCCCATTAATTAATTATTTCCTATTTGCTATATATTAAAATAAAAATGGCATTATGGGATGTGAAATGGGCTTGTACAGACACCCTCTAACAGGAATGAAGAGTAGCTGTTTCCCTGATGTATCCATCAATCAAAACAACCACACTTTTGAATGTGATTTCTTGATATTTATGAATTTGTAGTTTTGGGACAATCTCTGAGCCAGAGGCTTAAGTAAGAAGGTTCACCTGACAAGCTTTACTTTGGGGTTTAGCAGCTTTGTGATGGTTTTAAGTATAAAAGGAAGGGACCAGCCAATTTTAATGGAGGAGTTTGTACCCAGCATATACATTTTATAAAGCACCTTTTTATAAAGGTGCTTGAAAGAGCACATTGTCTTTGCTTTGTAAAATTATTTATTTTGAAGAGGTTCCCTTCAATCACCTGGAATTTGAAGATAAGCAGCATTTCGGATTAAAATCCACGTCATGCATGACTGAACTACAAATCATCCAAACAAATAAGGTCCACGTATTTCAAAGCTCAGCCTCTAACCTGCAATGATGACCTCGATGAGGTCGCCATCCTGCAGCTCGTCGCAGTCGGTCAGCCGCTGCAGCAACTGCTCGGAGGCGGGCTGATGTCTGAACAACAGAATCTTCTCCCCAACACCCACCACGCTGCAATCTGGAGCCTGAACACACACGCATACACACAAACAAACAAAACCCACAGTCTCAGGTTGACTCGTCACTGAAGAGATAAGATCCATTTAAAAAAAAACCCAAAGGGTTCCGGTAATTGTGACGATTTTCCTTATCAGTAAATAAGCAAGTGATAAGCAATGTGCACAAAAAAGGCAATTTTACCACAAATGCAGTAATTAAAACGTTTAACCTCGGATAAGCTTGGTGTGAAAAACTGGACACAGCAAAGAAAACCACCTGCAATCTGTCAGTCGCGATTTTCCCTTTTCGTATCTGCATGGCGGTAAACAACAAAACCACATTAACGTAAGCAGCACAGACGAGGAACGGCTCTGAAGAAACTATAAGCGATGCGCCACAAGTAAACTGTGATTCCACCGTGTACAAAGTTCTAGAAATAAATAATCTGCATATTTATGTCATTGAACTGAGACAGAGGAAGTGATTTTCTAAATGAATCATTTTGCAGAGATGATATGATCACTTGCCTCAAAGGTGCATTCGCTATTAGCCACTTCATTAGGTACACCCATTCAACCGTTTGGTAACTCAGATATCTCATTAGCCAATCACAGTCCAGCAGCTCAGTACATTTAGGCATGTACGCATGGTCAAGACAGCCTGTTGAAGTTCAAACTGAGCATCAGAATGCAGAAGAAAGGTGATTTAAGTGACTTTAAACATGGCATGAATGTTGGAGTCAGATGGGAAAATCCCAGCAGATCAGCAGTTTCTGAAATATTCAGACCAGCCTATCTGACTCCAAACTTATTTGTGACGGGCTGGAGCAGCATAGGACCACACTGGAAACCAATCCTGTCAGCTGAGAACAGGAAACCCACCAAAACTGGAGAACAGAAGATTGGGAAAACGCTACTTCGTCTGATTAGTCCCAATTTCTGCTGCAACATTCAAATGGTAGGGCCAGAATTTGACACACACAATATGAAAGCATATATCCATCCTGCCTTATTTTCTTTTCACGCTTTGGGCCCCTTAGTACCTACATGAGCATCATTTAACCACCACAGACCACCTGAGTATTGTTGCTGATCACATCCATCCCTTTATGGCCGCAGTGTACCCATCTTCTGATGGCTGCTTCCAGCAGGATAACACACCATGTCACAAAGCTCAGCTCATCTCAAACTGGTTTCTTGAACATGACAATGAGTTCACTGAACTCAAATGGCCTCCACAGTCAGCAGATCTCAGTCCAACAGAGCACCTTTGGGATGTGGTGGAACGGGAGATTGACATCATGGACGTGCAGCAAGAAATGAGCGGTAACTGTGTGATGCTGTCGTGTTAATATGGACCAAAGTCTCTGAGGAATGTTTCCAGTACATTGTTGAATCTGTGCCATGAAGACTTAGAGCAGCTCTGAAGGCAAAAGTGGTCCAACACAGTACTAGCAGGGTGTACCTAATAAAGTGGCTCGTGATTGTACTCAGAAGGTACTTTTAGCTGCTCTCTCATTTCCCAAGGGGTCGCCACAGCGGATGGATCCGCTGTTTGATTTGGCACAGATTTTTATGCCCTTCCTGATGCAACTCTCACATTTATCCGGGCTCAGAAGAGTAGTTCACCATCTTCTCTCAGACTGAGGATCTTTTGCATTTCAGCAAATGTGTTTGATAGTGGGGGTTTTTTTTTTTCTGCCAGCAAAATTAACATTCCTAACAGCAGTAACTCAGTACTTAGAGGATGGTTCTCCAAGTGGGACTGTGATTAACAGCACATCCTCAAAACGTCATCATTACAAGGACCATTTACACTAATAAAACAACCACATGTATTTCCCTATACCAGCTCTAGCATTAAATGTGTCATGAAATCACTCAATTCTCTCCACGTTCCTGCTGCTGCACAGCTTGGCTTATTAGCCAACCAGCTGAGGAGAAGTTTGAGTCAGTCAGCATCACCAAACCAGCCCAAACCCCCTAAAATCGAGTTAGGATTAAGATATTCTTTGGAAGCTTTTCTTCCAAATCTATTCCAGTAAACTGTATAATTTACTTTAAAAGAAAAGCTGTATATTTTTAAATTATGAATGAAAGGATTCTCAGCTACTCGATGAAATCACTAACACACATTTATAGATATATACTATAGCAAATGTATAGAATAAAATATATACAGTGATAGTTGGAGAGGGTGAAGCAATAGTTCTGTTTTCATACTGTAAATTCAGCTGCTTTACGTGACCCTAAAGGTTAAAAAAAAAATAAAAAATACCTGTTAGGTTCCTGTGTTGGAAATTAGGGCGTTTCGCCATTAGTGACATACTCAATATAATGAATACACAACATGCACAAGTCTTACGCACACACACTGAAACACGCTACTCCGGTTGTGCTGACCTACTGCCTGGAAACTCAAGATAAAAACTGTAAAGGTGCGCCGCGTGCGTGCGTGTTGGAGTGTGTCTGAACCAGAGAGAAGAAGCTGTGGTCGGAAAGTTTTCTGTGCTCGTGGTGACCACAGGCCCTGTAAACGAGGCAGTACAAAGACCAGACCAGCCCCTGCAACACCTGCAATTCACAACCTTCCTTGTTTAACCTCAACTACAATGCTACTGCACCATCTGTGTGCTGGTTCTAGTTTTAGATTTTATTCAATACACAAGTTCTCTCATTACTGGAAGAAAAGCTGTGAAAGCTGGAGAGTTTACACCTTTTTAACTGTTATTCACAAATGATCCAAACTCTGAGTTATATTATAAAGTAGGTATGACATAACCAGGTGTCATACCTACTTTATAATATGAAATGTTGGTTAGATCACGTTAGCAAACTGCATCCAGCAGAAAACCACCAAATTCTGCAGTCAAAAAAAAAAAAAAAAACACACTTCATGCATAAAACCTACACAATCTTCCTATCATAAATACGGTGACCTTTCAAAATCCACTTCCTGACAGCTCAGAGAGGCCCAAAGAGACTTGAAACATCATCATAACATTTTCCAAGTGGGACTGTGCTATGGGTGAGGGCATGTTTACAGTCACAGCTGTGACAGCTCAGTGTTTGCTGAGTGTTTCATACTAATTATGTTGGCATGAAGCAATTCTGGGTCTTTGCAGAGTTTTTTTTTTTTTTCTGCAGCTGTGGGATGTGAACAAGCCACATTAGTTTCAACCACTAATGATTGGCACTTTCAAAAAAAATCAAACAAACTTGACTTTAAACTGCACACCTGCCAGACAAAAAGAGTTGAAGAGCACAGTGAAAAAGCTGCTCTCTTTGAAGTGCTCTATGCAGATTAAAAAAAAACACCAACTGCAGCTGAAGGGATTAAAATCACTAAGCTGAGGATGATGAGAATACTTCTCTAGGATGGGTCCCGCTACAAAACCAAAACAAAATGGTAACTTCTTTCAAGCCACACATCTGCAGTTTGTTATACGGCCTTTTGGTTTTCAAGCAACAGCATGGCGCTAAACTTGTTTAAAGGGGACCCCATTACACCCAGCTCTATATTTTTATAGCTCTGCTTATACTGGCCCTTGTTTATAGCCCCTCGCTTTCTCCTTTGCCCTCAAACAAGCAGTTTTAGCTCCTCTCCCCACCTTCAGTTTAAGCAACTTTTCCTCCAATTGGCTGCCCCTCAGAAACAAGTTTGAATTGTTGGTAGGCGGGGCACATCTGCTCACTCCCACAGTCCTGTTCTTGAGAAGTCCACTTTTAAGCATAACCCCTCTCTTCAGATCCAAGAGCAGGAGAAACTATGTGCACCCACCACTGTGCCAGTGTATGTGTGTATATAATAAAAAACATACAAAGTTGCACTTTAAAATCAGTGCGATGACTCTGTAAGACCCCTGACTGATGAGGAACTTTCCTCATCAGATGCACACCACCTCCGCAACCTCGTTTCGTAGTACTGTTGAACTAAGAAACGAGGGCACCCCGTGTGATTACCTTGCGCTCTATGACCTCAGCAGCCAACCTCCGGGCATGACGGTAGCTCAGGTTGCCAGCCGAGACTCGAACCACCTCCCTGAACAGTCCCAGCTGGAACTGGACCAGAACCGGTGTTGTGAGACTATTGCAACTTGAGGGAGTCAGTGCAGACATGGAGAGACAGCCTGCAGGGGAAGCATGGATACAGTTACAGAAAACATGTAATGTGGGATTGGGGAAAGAAAAAAAATTTATTTATTTATTTGTTTATTTGACAGGGACAGTGTACATTAATTAACAATACAGTAAATGCACCAGAATTAGCCAAAGGGCTATTTTTCATCTGTTGT
>JASGAU010372327.1:0-10288 GCA_030220045.1 Australoheros facetus
CAGGTAATATATATGTCAGAAGTTTCCAAACTTTGCTGTGGGATGGATGTGATTTGGCAAAATTAGGACCAAACACACTGATATTAATTTAAATGTATTTCAGATTGCAGACTGTCAGAGAGGAAATGATGAAGAACCAGGTGTCAGAGATTTTGTTCCAAAGATACAAGAGGATAAAGTTGTGGTAAGTATGCCTTTGCACTTGTGGCACCCACCTGCACATTTAACCATGTTATAGATTCATAAATTCACATTACACTGGATCACAGCTTGTGTTACATTCACTCTTCTTTATATCACCCACAGGACTGCTCTGTAGCCAGGTGCGGAGTGTTCAAGTGCAACACATTCATGGGAATACGGGAAAGCAGGACGTACGAAATATCTGCCAACCTCAGTTCAGCATGGATCGAGCAGGTAGATGATGGGTGGTTTGTGTTAAATACTGCACTGATACATATTTGGAGTGCAAATATGTATCAGTGTATCAAAAATATGTCAGTTATAATAATTTCTGTCTTAAATTGAACAATAATTTAGACTCCTCCCACTCAATTCTTTTTTTCTTAGATTGGACTTCAATCTGCCAAATTCCGCTTGACCAGCACAGCCAGTCTGGAGTATGACAAAAATCAGTACATCTACTTTTCTATCAGGTCTAACAACAATCCTCCAGTTCGCAAGGTGATTACACATTTTCTCTTGTTTGAGTTATACAACAGCGTGAATGCCATCCTCATTCTATCACCTCATCTCTCAGATTGAGGCAGAGGTAGATGTATATCCAAAACCAGATTTCACCAAAGCGATTATTGGAGGATCCCTGGGAGGGTTGGCTTTACTGGCTTTACTCACTGCTGGCCTGTATAAGGTGAAAGACTCTTCTTGCAGTTTTTCAATTGATTACAAAGCCGTAAAGTTTGTAAAGAGCATGTCCAGTTAAAAAAAAAAAATGTTTAAAGGTCTTTATAGTCACTCATCCTCTTATTTTCATTCATTATTAACGCAGCTCTGATTGATGAATTTCTTAAAATGTCTTTTTCCTTGCATTTCTAGGCTGGATTTTTCAAGAGTAAATACAGTGACATGTTACATCAAAATGCAGAAGGCGGTCCAAGTCCAGAGACTGATGCAGTTTCACCCCCAGCAGAATTACAAGGATCACATTTGCAGTTGTGCAATTAATATGTATGAAACATATAGACCATCCTGATATCTTTAGGAATGAATACACGTTGAAATGTCCATGCTACCACATTTGATTCATTAAACAAAAAAACAGCTTTCTGTGTCTGGACTCACTCACTCCCCCACTCACTCACTGACTGTTATCTGCAACAAAGGTTCCTACCTGTTGGTCATGTCCCTCAAATCAAGATCACAAAATGAATGCGAAAGATCCAGGTACATTCATTATTTAGTGTTTTATGGTCTTCTTCAGGACCCTAAAACTATTCAAATTAAGCTGAGAAGGAAAATTCCGCTGTTAATCAACTGCTTAAACTTCACACAGACACCTGAAGGCAAGGCATCACAAGCAGACACAAAGTTTGGATACTCAAATCAAATTGACGAGGCTAAATGTAGTGAACTCCCCGAGGAGACGGAGTGATTTTTGACCCAGTCCTGCAATGCTTTAAACTGTCTTTTCAAATTTGCTTTATGTTTTTTGAAGAATCTTTCTGCTCATTTACAGTAAAATGTTTAAATTTATGCAAACAATATATATTAATGATTTAACATTTATTGGCATTTATCATCATGTACTGTAAAATGTAATAAAATCAATAAATATGCTTAAGAAAACTCAAGAAATGTAACTTGCTTTATTTAATGTAATAAGATATGCAATTTTAAGTTCCCACAATAATTATCATTTGTAGTATGTGAACAGAACTATATTTCATTTTGGTTTTAAATGATGTATTATCCCACTTTTAATAAGATAGATACCAGATAACAAAATTTTGCATCTTCCTTGTCTTATTTACTAATGCTTGCACACAGCACGTCAATACTGACGTGTTGTGTGCAGTATGAAACACAGTTTAGCAAAAAGGCAGCAGTTGAAAAACTATTGAAACTCATGTACATTTTTGAATATACAGATCACTGAAATAAAATGCAATAATATTTCAACCAAAGCTGATTCCAGTCCCAGTTGGAGACACAGCCAGGTGCCGTCAGTGACACATAACAAAGAAGCTTGTTTGGAATGGGTTTGGTCAATGTGGGCACAGCAGCAGAGGGAGTGAGAGAGGAAATCATGCCTGGACAAAGAAGAGGAATATTTGGGTCAGGGCAAGGGCGGGGTGGTGTTCATCGAAGGGTAAGAACTAGTGCAACTGATGAAATTAGAGTCACCATCATAGACCATGTGAGAAACCATGATCTGTCCCTGAGAGAGGCTGGTGAAAGAGTGCAGCCTACTGTCACTTCCATTATCCAGACTTTTCAACAAACTAATGGGTAAGCAATACAGTTTACAAGTATATTCTTTGTGATGATATACAGTAACTGTAGGCCACCAGTCCTACTGCTAAAGGAGCAATGTCTGGGGAAAGGGGAAACTCCTGAGTGAAGACCAGGAGCATGCCATTGTTGACATGGTCATTGCTGACAATGGAATAAAACTAAGAGAAGTCAGTCCAAAATAATAGAAAATAACCAGGTATTTCACAATGTGGAAAGCATTAGCCTGACAGCAACTGACTGGACTCTGACTAAATACAGAGTTCAAATTAAACTGTTAAGGATCTTTGGCACCAATACGTCCAGGTATGGTGTCTATCTTTTATACCTGTTATATCTAGTAATATAGTGAGTTTTACACTTTGCCACCCTGCGTGGAAACAGCAGTTACAGTAGGACAGACTGACAGTGTCTTCATATACAGTGTTTGATTTCTTTTAGAGAGTCATGGAGTTGGAAGCTGATCAGATCCCACACAAACTCATTTAGATGGATGAGGCAGGATTTAACCTGGCCAAAACACGTTGGCGGGGTAGAAATATAATTGGGAAAAGAGCCACCATTAATGTGCTGGGTCAGAGAGGAACAAATATCATAGTGTGTGCTGCAATGTTATGTATGATTTGGTCTTTCACAAATGCAAGATTGGTCCCTGTAACACCAAACTCCTCCTTCTTTTGGTTTTGGATAAACTCTACCAACAACTAGTGCCAGAAGCAGAAAGGGAACAAGTGGGAGAAAACACGAGAACATTTGTGATTACATGGGACAATGTAGCATTCCACCATTCTCATGCCATCACAAACTGGTTTGCACACCATCAAAGAATGATGTCCCTTTTTCTCTCACCCTGCTTGCCTTTCCTCAGCCCCATTGAGGAATATTTTTCAGCCTGGAGGTGGAAGGTGTGCAGTCATCAGCCACGTGACCGAATGCCCCTCCTGGATTCAATGGATGCTGGCTGCAGAGACATTTCGGCTTAAGACCACCGAGGGTGGATAAGGTATGGCAGTATTTCTGTCCCAGGTGCATGGCAAGGGACAATATTGCCATGCACTCCTTCTTCAGCTTGATGCCTCTCTTCACCTCTGGTGTCCATCAGGGATGGGGATTACCACCACAGCAGGCACCAATCACCTTGCAGCCACAGCTCTAAGCAGCAGTCTCAACAATGGAGGCACCATCACAGCAGGCACAGTCGGCTGATTAGTCATCTACCAGCCAGACAAGGTTCAGAAATTATTTATTTTTAGAAGGCCAAAATAATGCTGAATACTATGTTTGTTTGTTTGTTTTTTATCTTAAACTGGAGAACACATGATTTAGCAGTGACAACATGTGTAAATAAAATTGCTTCACTTTTGCTGATGTGCACATTAGGTACTTCCACAGAAGATCTACACCTTCCCTTTTTCAAGATTATGCAGAATCAGACAACTGTGAAGTATATTTACTCTAGGACGGTTTGACCAACTCATAATACTGCCTGCCACTTACAGAATTGACACATTATCACATTTTCTAAGTCGCAGATGGTGTGAAACAGTTCAGAGTCAGACAGGCAAAAAAGAGAAATTGACCTTTTTAAACTTTAGATTTCTTTTTCAAGAACAGGCTTGTCTAAGTCATACTATGGTAAATGGGGCAGATAATACAAATGATTTAAGATTTTCATCAAATTTTCCTATGTATGCTTTGAATCAAAACTGCACTCTCATTAAACTTTTTTCCTACTTACAATAGGAAAGCACATCCACCCGTAAACAAAAATAGCGTTTTAACTGAATAAAACCAGCTTTTCATTTAGGTGCTATTATTTATGATTACAAATTCATATGCTTGACCAGAAAGTAATGAGCTAACTGATCTGTTTACTAATGTTGCTATGGAGTTTTTTAATTTTAATTTTTGTAGAACAGACAGTGTTGTAATTATTGTAGCTCCTCCTACAAGAGAATTGCTCTAAATGATTGCCTTGCCTTTGATCAGTCACTCAACGATTTCTGCATTTCTTGGCTTCAACAACTCCTGTTCTGCAGAAGTCACATCTCACTCAGCTGTCAAAAAAAAAAAATCCACACTTTTGTTTATTTTTCATGGGAGCAGCACAATGGACTGGATAATTTGTGCAACACTATTCTTGACAGGTAAGACAAGTGTGCGTCTTCTGATTTTGATTTTCATTCTGTAATTTTTAATGTCTGCAAACAGTGAAACTATTATATGCATTATATGAAAACAAAGCTGTAAGCTGTGTTTCTACTAAACACACACAGCAGATCAGCATTTTTCAATCAAAACATATTTCTTGTATTAAAATTCAGCAGGGACTACTGATTAGTAAGTAAAACCACATCATCTAGAAATACTTTTGTGATTGTCATTTCCTTATTTGCCCTCTGTGAACCCAACTACCCGCAGATGTGTGATCAGCTCAGTCAGCTTCTGACTGTAAATTTAGCTTCAGCTATTTTTCATTTATAGAAGTGCACTGAGTAAAAAAAATGTCATAGTTTTACTATAGTAAACAAAATTATTAATTGTTAACCCAAAAACTGTGGAACTGGATTTAAGATCCCAAATAATTATTAGTTCATGCAGTTATCATGTGTACCGTTTAGTTTTGTGCAGGAATACAAAAAACTGAATACTTTTTACACCAGTGTCACATCATACTTATCCACCAAAGTTATTCTGACCCTGCACCCACTTTTGTTAATGGTGTTTGTTAATTTATCTTTTTTGTTCAATGCTATAATTTGCATTCACATCTGTGCAAATATACAAAGGAAAAATGTAAATACATATATGAAAAAGTGAACAAATAATCTTTTCTTTAACTCCTGTTGAACCTATCAAGGATACAGTGATCTAAAAGAGACTGTGGCAATAAGAAAAAGAAGAACTTGAGGGCGTGTCAGTGTTACAAAATATTTTTTGAAATAGAATTAGGGTTTGCAAAACTGTGAAAGTGGTAACTGTCATTGTTGAACACTGTGCCATGCAGAAAAATAGAGCAACCAGCAAAAATTTGCACAATATGATGCCATATTGACTGATCTTAGCACTTTTAAAAAAGGAAGGCTTTGTTTGTATGACAAAAATAAATGGTGTGGTGGTTAGTACTGTTGCATTAAAGATGACAATCTGGGTTTGAATCCACTTTTGTCTGGTGTTACGTGGAAGAGGGGAGCGGTTCATTTAAATCAGGCAGAGAGCAGCTAAAAAAACCAAACAAAAACAAAGATGGGAGGCAACCAAGGAGTGCGTAAAAAGCATGCTATTTATTACAACAGAATAAAATGAACAAAAGGCAAGCTTGAAGTCCAGCAAAACATTATGTACACATTTCCATTTTCACTATGGTCATCTCAACACACAGTTCTCTTTCGGTTTCACCATATTATGAAGTCCCTTGTTGTTCTCTCCCATGACCATCGTGTATCAGCTCTGCTGGTTCTCCTCTTTCGCTTGGGCCAGCTCCATTTCCTCAGTCCATTTTTCGCTATTGCTCTGTGTCCTTTCCGCAACTCCATCTTGCTGCTTCCTCTGCCTGCTCCCCTTCTCTGCTGCTCCTCCAGTCTTTATAAAGATGCCCCAGCAGGTGTGGCCCATTCCCCTAATTGATGTGGCAGGAAGTAAAACCCAAACAATAAAAGCATACAATACAAACATTTAAAAACATGCAAATATAAAACCAAATAAAACCTACAAGACATTAAAGTTCTGCCACATCACATCTGGGCCTTTCTGTGCGGATTTTGCATGTTCTCCCCATGTTTGCATGGGCTTTCTCTGGGTATTCTAATTTCCTCCCACAGTTCAAAGACATGCACTTTCTGGTGTTAGGTTAATTGGTGATTCTAAATTGCCCATAGGTGTGAATGTGAGTGTGGATGGTTGTCTGTCTCTCTGCGTTAGCCCTGTGACAGGCTGGCGACCTGTACAGAGAGTACCCTTGCCCTATGTGAGCTGGGATAGGCTCCAGCCCCCCGCAGCCCTGAACAGGGTAACCAGAAGAGAATGGATGGATGGTTGTAGTGAGATGAGGTTTTCACTGTACAGTAATCATATCAGAAAACATTTACATTTCTCTGTATTATTTTTAATAACCAAACAATCTCATGACATTAAATTCTTCTCCGGGATGTACATATGTAATATCAGCTTCCCTCAGAGCCTTTTTTTTTTGTTATGTGTGGATATGGCACATATTGTTCACTCTGACAGTTCAGGAGGGCAGGAGAGTGCGCATGCAAGTAGGATTCTCCATCCAGTTTTTTATTTTAATACTGTAAATAAGCAAATGTATACCATAGAGCAATAATCAGATTTCATACTGCAGTATATACTGAAACTAATTGTATATAACTGCAGCCTGAAGCTGTGACAAATTTACTGTACTAAATTACTAAATTAACTTTTTAAAGTTTTAAGTGACAGTATTTTGCTTTTGACAAATGGAGTAAAATATAAGAATCAAAGACACAAAACTGATTCCAAAATGAAATCTTATGTATGTTTTTCAAGTGAATAATTGCTCTAAGACACAATGTTCATAACTTTAAAAATGTCTGACTTTGGTGCTCTCTAGTGGTAACAAAAAACAAAACAAAAACACTGTAGTTACACTCAAGAAGCAGAATGAAATTAACACACACACTGTATACAGTTTTCAGTAGGTGATTATAATTAGTGGTGCTATAATTACAGTATCATTCTATATCATGGCTTTAAATAAGATTACTGACATTCTTCCTTCTTTAATTCTCAGCACTACATGCTTCACTTTGTTTCAATATTGATCCTGTGGCCTGGAAGACTCTGACGAGCTCTGCTGCTGGTTTTGGTTACCAGGTGGTGCAAAGACAGTCAGAGTAAGCCAAGACACGCACTGTTCTTTTGAATCTGGGTTTGCAACCACATGTTCAAGATTATGGCTATTTATTGTTTGAACAACCATCTCTTTTATGCCCCAAAGAAATAAGTAAACCAAAGTAATAAGTAAACAATAAATAAAACATGTGAAACTATATGTAGTTTATTAAACCACAGTTTGCTTTTTAGACTTGCATCATTGTCTGGATTTATTTCCTTAGTGTGCTCGTCAGTGCCCCGCTTGAACAGTATTCAGAAAATGGAAGAGGAAAAGTATATAACTGCTCCGCCACTACTCAAAACTGCCAAAATATACAATTTGAAGGTAAGTAACCAGTCATGTCCTAATGTCCTGTAACTCTGACAGGGAGTATTTTGCTATCAAAGAGTTTCTCCACAGATCCTGGCACAGAAACTTGGTGAAATCAAATCAAATCATAGTTAGAGTAGATTATTAAAAAGATATTTCAGTGTGTAACACTCAGACTTCAAAACTGATATGAATTTAGCAGTTGATGAAGTAGAACAAGCAAAGAAAAGGTCAATAAGGTCAAACAGGTTTAAAATGAAGTAATAATGACATTGAATTCTATTTGTCATAACTTCCTGTTGAAAATGTAACATATAAAGTGATGTTAAAAGTTCCTGTTTATGGAAGTTTAATGTTTACAGAAGATACTCTTTATAGTAGTTGTCATGTCAAACAGAGATGTGTTTTAATTGTGATGCTTTGCATTCAATACAGCACCAGGTTTTGCAGTCAACATGTCCCTTGGTTTGACAATAAAAAGTGATCCCACAGCACAAAACGCAGTGGTGAGTTGGTGAACTGCAGACATTACCAGTGCTTTGTTAAAATCACTGAGGATCAAAATCCTCTGTCTTCTATGTTTCTGATGTGTTATAAAAATCACTGTGCCTCACACCTGTCCCTCATAAAATCAGCTGAATCTTAGAGAGTACATAACTTCTGCATGATTAATGAAGCCATACAAATTTTTAGCTTGACATAAATTTTCCAATTCATAAACACTCACATAGGACATTGGGCAAATATATTGACCTATATTGCCAAAAGAATTCGCTCATTTGGCTTCACACACATATGAACTTGAGTGACATCCCATTCTTAATCCATAGGGTTTAATATGATACCCGCTAACCCTTAGCAGCTATAACAGCTTCAGCTCTTCTGGGAAGGCTTTCCACAATGTTTAGGAGTGTGGTATTGAGAATTTTAAACCATTCTTTCAGAAGCGCATTTGTGAGGTCAGAAACTGATGTTGGATGAGAAGGCCTGGCTTGCAGTCTCTGCTCTAATTCATCCCAAAGGTGTTCTATCAGGTTGAGGTCAGAACTCTGCAGGCCAGTCAATTATCCACACCAAACTCACTCATCCATGTCTTTATGGACCTCGCTTTGTGCACTAGTTTATAGTCATGTTGGAATAAGAAAGGGCCCTCCCCAAACTGTTCCCACAAAATTGGGTGAATGAAATTGTCTAAAATGTCTTGGTATGCTGCAGCATTAAGAGTTCATTTCACTGGAACTGAGAGGCCGAGCAAAACTGCTGAAAAACAACCCCACACCATAACCCCCCCTCCACTAAACTTTAGACTTGGCACAATACAGTCAGACAAGTACTGTTCTCCTGGCAACCACCAAACCCAGACTCATCCATCGCATTGCCAGACAGAGATGCGTGATTTGTCACTCCAGAGAGCATGTCTCCACTGCTCTAGAGTCCAGTGGCAGTGCGTTATACACCACTGCATCGGATGCTTTACATTGTGTTTGGGGATGTAAGGCTTGGATGCAGCTGCTCAGCCATAGAAACCATGAAGCTCTCCATGCACTGTTCTTGAGCTAATCTGAAGGCCACGTGAAGTTTGGATGTCTGTAGTGACTGACTCTGCAGAAAATTGGTGACCTCTGCACACTATGTGCCTGACCCCGCTCTGTCATTTTATGTGGCCTACCACTATGGTAAAATTTTGCATGGCTTCTTTAAATGAAGTTATTTTTTTAAAAATCAGCAGATTCTGTTTGCTCGTGAGGGATTTTTATTTTATTTATTTATTTTCAGATTTGGGAGATCTTATATAGAATGAACCATTGTTTACGGGACAGAAAAATAATCAGCCTACTATATTAATGACAACTTGACTTTGTCTCTTCTCAGGTGTGTGGTCCAACCATTCCAAAGGACTGTAAAAGTATCACCATGTACACTGGTGTGTGCTTTCATATGGACCGTTCTAACTCATATGGACAACCCATACCTTCTGTTCTTCAAGGTAATTTGGGACTTTATACTTGAACATAGTGTTACCATCATTTGTCTTTGTCTTTGAATCTCAAATCATTTGAAACTGCATTGAGACTTTACCTTATATATTTAAGCACAAATCAACGGTTAGTCAGAAATACCAATGGAGCAAACAGTCAATTTTTTGGAAGATGAGATCACTTCAGTTGTAAATGAGAATGACTTCCAGCTAAATGTATGACTCGTATGATTTGGTGGACTAAAGATGACAGACAAGGTCAAACCTGCAGCCATGGGCTTTGATGAATATGCAGCCCGAACTGCCATACTCCTAAATAACCACCAGGAAAATCTCTTACATCAAGCCTAGACATTGTTTAGAAATCATGTCCACATCAAAATAAAGTCCCCCCTAAGTTTTACTTCAGTTAGTCTGTTTAATAAGTGAGCTCCTCTATTGTAATGCCATCAAAGGAGCCTTTCTGCAGTGCTTTGCCCTTTATTCATCAACATTGAAATAAATAGTAAAAGATAAAATTTGAGGTAACAAAGATTAAATCTACAGCATGAAAATTTATTTTATCCTTAGGCCACAAAATATTTTTGAGTAAGTGTGAAGTAGGAAGCTAGGAAGCTCTCTCTCTCTCTCTCTCTCTCTCTCTATATATA
>JASGAU010372329.1:0-12615 GCA_030220045.1 Australoheros facetus
GGGGGAGACGAAGGAGTAAGGAGTGAGGAGGAGAGAGAAACAGAAGGTTGTGATATGATCAGCTCCTTACCCGCTGTCTGAGGGCCTGTTAAGGTGTTAACATCAAGCCTCAGAGCCAATTACCTAACCCTGCAAGTACACTACCCACTCACCTCCTCACACTCGCACTGTTGTGACACAGAAGGAGAAGAAGACAGGGCAACTGGACGCTGGCTGTTGTTTCCCCTCCTCCTACTCTGTGTTTCCAGGACAACTCCACTGTTCTGACCTCTCAATTATCTCTCGTCCCTCCTCCACCTCCTACTCTTTGCACCCCAAACATCCACCCCGCTTTTACTCCACCCCTAAAGCTCGAACAGCCCGCTCCCTTCACCCCCCACTACCACCCCCTTCACCCTAGCCTCCTCTCCTCCTTCCCCCTCATCCCTTCATACACACTCCCCCTGCGGCTCTGTGGGTTATTATAGTGAAATATGAAGCGATGTGGATTCTAGGCTTCATGAAATTTCCATGAGCATTGATCTGATCTGATGTGGGTGATTGCTAGGTGAATCCCTCCAGTCCAGAGCTGTTGCTCATCTATTCATTTATTTATGGCAGTTATGTTTTACTGGCTTTGATTTGCTCTTCTGGAGAGCGACAGCTAAGGATTATAAATATACCTGAATAGGAGAGTGTGCTTGGAATCCTGGAGGGTAGCAGCACACCACTCCTCTTTCCAAGTTGGAAAGTTTTTTGTGTCTTTTTTTCTTCTAGCATTAATTTCTGGTGTAAAATGTGAGATATTGAGCATGGATATAAGGGCATAAAAAACCACAAGACACTCCCCAAAGAGACACAGGCAGGTAGTTAGTGATGTGCGTTGTCCCCCACATACTCATCTTCTGGTTTATGGTCCTTGAAAACGAGCAGAGACAATATCACTTCCTCTCTCAATTACCAAAATTGTCTCTTTATTTGTAATAGGGGTATCTATGTATGTCTTGGGTTTTTATGCTATTGTTCACTCGAGGCTCATTTGGCACATTGTGGAGAACTGATAAAAAATTCATCATAAAAACAAAAGGCTTTGAGACGAAAGAGAGGATGTTGTCGGAACAATCCCCTCCTCAGACTGCAGGCCTAATCCAGGGCAAATCCTCCTTAAAGCTTTAGAGAGATCAGTGAATAGGGAAGTAATGTCAAATATTTGTCCTCAGAAATAATTCATGCTTTATTTGTTGCATGTGATCACCTCATTGCTTTGGCTTATTTTATCAGTGAACCAGCTGGCCTGTAATGTGTGTCATTCTCCGTAAGCCGAGCCGGCCTCTGGCATCTCGACTTCGACTTTTCCATCTCTTTGCTGTCTTTGCTTCTAGCTATTCACCTTTCCTTTCATTCACTCTTATGGATTGCTGGAATGCTCCACTGGGAGAGCTGTCCAAATACGTTTGTGTTGCCAAAACAGAGAATCACCCGTTCTTGCTCCTGCGCTCTGTTTTTCGGTCTGTGTGTTTGAGCGGGCGGCTCAGGAGGAGACGTGGTCACTAGAGGTCCAGCAGGACAGCTTGTACTCATAGCCTCTAGGGGCCTTTTTCTGGGGGCCGCCTAGTCAGCCTGGCTGCTCAGATGTGAGGCGAGCAGGGCATCAGCCCCCAGGAAACGTCCAAGCTGCGACCCACAGGGGAAACAGACGGACGGCACAGACACATACAGGCGATTCTCACTCATAATGGCTGCTTTTCTTTTTCTTTCATACAAGTACAAATACACAAACACTTTAAACCACATGCATTGTTTCAAACTCTGTCCAGACGCAGCATCTTAAAGGCCATAGCACAGAAAAGTTGTCAAGACTGTGCATTGACCCCCCGAGGCAGCTCACAAAGACAGGAGAGAGAGAGAGAGAGAGAGAGAGAGAGAGAGAGCGAGAGAGAGAGAGAGAGAGAGAGTACATTAGGAATGAATTATGTGGAGAGAGAGCACTTATCCAACAATCCTCCTCTGAAGTGTTTGTACTATAAGCCTCAGATCTTCATTGTATTTATTCTAATGTTTAAATATTCATGGTAAACCTTCTCATATTCAATTACCGTAGCACGACCACAGCATGCAGAGAGTGCTTTCTCCCTGCTGCCTGGATGATCTGACTGTATGTGTGTGTGTGTGTGTGTGTGTGTGTGTGTGTGTGTGTGTGTGTGTGTGTGTGTGCGTGTGTGTGTGTGTGTGTGTGTGTTTAGCTTGTTCCCTGGAGCGATCAAGCCTTTGTTATATTGGAACCAAGCTCTGTAATTGCTTATATTAGTCGCTGATCAACGCAAGACCACAGGACACACACACACACATATGCACACGCACGCACGCACACACATACACACACACACACACATTCACTTTGCCTGATTCCTGACAGTCTTTTTATTAACCACCAAAGCAGGCGACAGAGAGAGATTCATTACATCACAGGCAAACAAAGACACACACCAGACCTAATAGAGAACACCCACATTTTCAGCGTGTTTAGTTTAATGTTGAAATATTCATGTAAAGCTGCGCTGGATTCAGTCATGTCTACTGTCACTTGCTTCTCCCGCTGTATCTCTCGGGTGCTTTTGAACATTAGGTGTGTTCATCATTAAGGATCAAGCTATAAATGTATTTTTCCCTCTGCCTGTTTCTCTCTATTTTCTGCTTAGCGCTGAACGAGCCAACCATAGACTATGGCTTCCAGAGGTTACAGAAGGTCATTCCCAGACACCCCGGAGATCAAGAGAGATTACCTAAGGTACAGTGCCTCTGCTCCTCTCATGTATCTGCTCACGCTAGTTGGCAAGTACAATAATTTTATAGGAATTTGTCTTGGGAACACTGGTACAAGGATGTATTGAAAACTTCTTGAGTTTCATAGCATGTATAGATATACATGGCACAAGGACAGCATGACCTCTCACACAGAGGAATAAACCTGTATGCTGCAGACAGTAGACCATACATGACACTATACACTATGCACATAAACATTTAATCATATGTTCATGGTCATTTTCTGTTCAAACAAACACTTTATTTGTGCAATGAATGCACAAGCGACTCTATTCATCCTTCCACTGAGTATAAGGTCATTTAGACTGGCAAAGTGGGAAGAGGAAAGGGATAGATGGAGAGAGGAAAAGAGAGGGAGGAAAGGAGGTTGAGAGGAAGAGAGAGGCAGAAGCAGGTTAGGTGATCCATCATAGCTGTCCAGTCTTACCTCCTGCTGGGTCAGTGGATCGAAGTCAACCCCGGGTGGACTTTATTACTTCCAGCACACACACACATACACACACACACACACACACACATCCACAATGCAGCACACACACACAAATGCACACAGACTTCTCTATGCCTTCATGTGCACACACATACACACTCAGTGGAGGGAAGTCACCATGAGGCAGAGATGGAGAGCACAGGTAGATGCAGAAGGAAGATAGAGAAATCACTTGTCCTCACTGTGTGTCATGTCTGGTGGATACAAGACTTGTCCCGGTGAGTTCTGGTCTTTAGCCTATCAACCCCCTGTATCTTTCCAAATATCTCTGTATCCATCCATCTCTTTTCCTCTCCTCCTCTTTCTCCCTCGCTCGGTGGTGTCTCTTTCACTTCTAAATGAACAGCAGTAGCTGGCAGGCCTGGTTGTTCATTTCGGCTCTATTGATTTGTGCCTTTATTGAGGTAATAACAGTTTGTTGACCACGTTTCTCTCAACTGTTGGCCTCAATCATTAGAGAGGGGCAAGAGAGGGGCATATGCTGGCAACTTCTTGAGCTACAAATGCCCATTCACAGCTACCTTGGCACAAGCGTCCATGTGGCTGTTCTTAGATCAGTTTTTAAACTAGATTAAACTGACCGGAACTATAATGTATTCTGTTATATTGACACCCCCCCCCACAAACACACACACACACACACGCACACACACTGTGGAGAGAACAAGCAGAATATATACCAATGCCTGTTCTATCTCTGTATGTTGCGATAATGATTCAGTGATCCAGCTGAAAACAGCCCCCATACTGTGCTGTAGAATAGTCAGGCAGTCAGACTGAGTGAGGACTGCTGGGTAACCAGACTGCAGGGTGTTTAGCTAAGGCTGCTGTGTAGCTGGGGGTCTGGGGCTGGCTAATGAGTGACCGCCCTGCCAGACAAGGCCAGGCTCTGCTCTGGATCAGGTTCCCCTTCCTGTTGACGTCTCTGTGGGCCTGACTTTACGGGAAGAGACCCTGCGCCCAGGAAATGGTCTCCCCTTACAGCAGCAGAGCTAGGGAGGCAGCACGGCGCTAACCACATTTATCTGTTTATCAGAATGACTCTGGAGCGCTGCCTAATCGCGTTTAGCTACTGGACAGATCCCTTTGCTAACGAGAGACTGATAGGTACAGACAGGGCACAGGAGCACAAGAGAGTGATTAATAGAGAGAAGGAGAGAGGAGAAGAAGAGGGAGGCAAGTGAAAGTAGTTTGGAGGCTCAGGTGAGGAGAGAGTGAATTATAAACGAGGGGATGCACAGACATAATAGACCTAAGGAGAATGAGCAGAATGGCTGGTGCAGAGAGGGGCAAAAAATAATTTAAATAAAGTGACTGAGGTTACACGTGTCCTCCTGGAACACCGTTACACTCCAGCTGTAGATCTGTTTGTGTCCTAATGCCTCACACTTCCTTCATTTCCCCTCCTCCCCCATTTTCCTCCTCCTCTCTTTCCCTTCATCCATCCATCTAACTATCTAGCAATCCCTGGGAGGCATGGGGCGTCAAGGAAAAGCAGAGAGAAGGAAGCGAGGAGCGGTGCATACATACTAAAGAACCACTTACCTTCCTAGGGCCTCTACATCTCTCAATCACCTCAAGCAGGCCTCCTTTCTGGTCTCCCCTCTTTCCAACTCTCACCCTCCTCCTCCCTCTCCGCCTCCTTCTCTGCCTCCCCCAGATAGTGCTAGTAATGGGAGGTTAACACAGAGGCAGCGCTCCCATTATTGAGTGAATTTAGCACCTCGGACAGCGCTCTACAATCTTTATTGCTTTGCTGACCCTCTCGTCATGTCCTGGGCGTGCTCGACAGCCTCCACATGTGCGTGGCTGCGTGTGCGGTTACACTCGTGTGTGTGCGATATGAGGTCTGATTGAAAGGCAGTGTGTCACGGAACAGAGAGCACACATGCTCCAGGGCTTGTTCACAGCGAGGGATACACTCAGGAGAGTATAACGCACAGCGTGAGTGTGCGCGAGTGGAAGAGAAAGAAACGAGGAGAAGGTTGGAGGGGAGGGGGCTGCAATTTTCTGGTTGTCGCGCCTCCAGCATATATCCTGGCCCCGGCACATTAACTTTTAAAAAGGGTTTCGTAGGACTGTAGGTGTCTACATCACACACACACATATAAAGACTGCCTGGAGTCACACACTCGTACACTCAGGGAGGAAAAAGAATAGAGACAGAGAGAGGAGGGAAAGGGTGGTAAGCGGTGGAAAATGAGTGCGGAGAAGCTGCGTTAGGATAAATGTTTGATGTGGGAAATTCCACTCGGCGGTTTTCACCTGAGCAATGATGTTCTACATTTATCACACAAAGTGGATACAGGGCTATTCACTCGGATCATTACCAGGGTTAATACAGGGCAGGAGACGGGTGTGTCCCAGCTGACGAGGAGAGTTGTATAGCTGTCAACCTGATGATATGTTGTGTTAAATGAGATTGATGCGTGATCATGTGCGGTGGATTCATGATCCATCAGCGACAGGGGAGAGAGAGAGATGTGGAAGATAGTTGACTGATAGAGAGATATAGGCTCATGTTTTATTCACAGATAACAGTATCTTCCCTCTGCTCTCCCAAACTGCCCAGCTAGTAACAAAGTGCTGGGATAGGCCCATTTCTCTTCCTCTCCCTTCCTCTGTCTCCCTCTTTCCTCTCCCTCACACTCTCTGTTCTGCATTCACAGCATAATGTAAGAAGTGAAATGTAATAAAAGTGACTGAACTCTTTGAGCTGCCACACTTGTGATCAATCCCCTTCCTCTTTCTGCACTTGATTGCAGGAGGTGATTTTAAAGAGAGCAGCGGACCTGGTGGAGGCCTTGTACGGGATGCCTCACAATAACCAGGTAAACTCACACATAGACACGAAAACACAAACAGCAATATCTCCTATTAGACAATATTATGTTTGCGGTTCGGACCAGTGGCAGCATCGAAGGCGCTTGTCTCTGCTGGCGCTGCAGCACCCTGACGTGTTCACGCAAGATCTGAGACCAACAAACATACAGATTGGAATACGTTAGTGCTTTTATCAGCCCAGAGGAGGAAGGGGTAATAAGTGGAATGACAACTAAATGCAGAGGGTGGATATGAGAGTAGAGAGAGAGCACAGAAGGCAGATGAAGAGGAGGAGGAGAAGCAGGATTAAGGCTTGACTCTGAAGGTGGAAGAATGGAAACACAAAACAGGGAGGAAGAGGCAAAGCTAAAGGCTTGATGAGTCTGTTAATGAGCCTTTCCTCCATTTACTGAATCAATCCCACCGCTCCCAGTGACGGCTGATAAAAACCACTCAGCTCTGCTAGATTTACATGTGCAGTATCTTGAGTGGAGATCTAGCATTCTTGTCAGGCTATAAAGCCTACATCAAGAGTATATTTTCCCTCTTCTCTTCTCTTGCTAACCACAGGTTTTTTTTCTTCCTCATTGTCAGGAGATGATTCTGAAGCGAGCAGCGGATATCGCAGAGGCCCTCTATACGACAGTGCCGAGAGGGCACAACCAGCTAGCCAGTCTTGGCAGCAGCTCCGTTCATGCTGGCATGATGGCAGTAAACTCCTTCACCGGGTCAGAGGTGGCACAAACAGCCAATCAGGGTGAGCAAAGGCAACAGGAAACAGAGTTTATTATCATGGGAAAAGGCGAAAATGTTTATTTATTTTTGTCCGTTTAGGGACGATAGTAGGGAAAAGAGGAAAAAAAAAGCTCAATAGAGATTTTAATTTTCATGTGGGAAATGTAGAGTGATTTAAGAGCATGGGGCAAATAAAGTCTGAAAAAGGAGGACAGGCGGAGGGGGCGGAGGAGGTAAGGTGGCAGTAAGAAACAGGGAAAACTTGAAAGAAAGATGGTGAGAGAGTGAAGAATGGAGAAAAAGAAAGCCATGGATGGAGTACGATGGAGAAATATGAGTGGGTCCTAGGGGTGTGTATATTAGACTGGGGTCGGCCCCTGTCTGACAGAGAGAGATGTGGGTGCAGTCAGTGGTGATTCATCACATGTATCAGGGGAACCAGAGGAGAGTGGATGGACCAGCCTCTGGATGCATCTCAATAATTCCAATGAGCTTCCTCTGCCCTTCATCTTCATCTGGAAACATTTTTAACCTATAGTTTGTTTCAGCTTCATATCAGATGAGAATGTGAACCTAATTAGGGAAGAGCAGAGCAGTGAGGAAGCAAGACAACGCTCGTGACAACTAGCTTTTGTTGCACTACTAGAGAGTGGAAATTCCTGATGTTCAATTCCAGCTGTTTTTTTCCAACTATGTTGTCATGTTAAGCGTGATCAGCCACAACATTAAAACCACATGCCTAATATTGTGTAGGCTCCCCTTGTGACATCAAAGCAGCTCTGACCCATGGAGATACCCATGGGACTTCTTGGGTGTCCTGTAGTACTGAGATGTTGACAGCTGGGTCCTGATCATCTCTTGGATGCTCTATCCATTTGGAATCTGGTCAACAGATTGGGCACCATTCATGTGGCACACCGTCCTGCCGGGGGAAGTTGCTGCCATTTGGGGGAGGACTTGTTTAGGTGTATGTCACATGGTTGCCAATACACAAGGTTTCCCAGAAAAACACTGCAGTGTAACAGTAATTTTCTCTGTTGTAGCTGATCAGTGTATATTTATAGTCTTCCATTTTACATCGTTCCCCTTCTGTTCACTGCCCCTGTAAAGCATGAAAAGTCCTGTCAGAAATACTAGCTTCATTCTTTGTAAATTACAAGAGCGCCGCAGAGGCCTTTTACTGTTAATTGCCTTATCAATATATCTAATTCTGAAGAGGAGCCAGCAGGGTGAAAGTCCTCTTGTTTCAGTCGTTCGGCTGTGGCTAGATCCCTCTCATATCATTCTTCCTCCACTGTTCATTGCTTTTTCTCTGCCATATGCTGGCTAAGATTTTTCTGAAATTTCCTTTGGCTTATAATGCAATGTCCATTAGTATGAAAAAGAGTTTTTAGCAGCAGCTGCATGTAGGCTTTCTCATTTTGGTATGTCTGCCATCTGCTATACCTCTAACACTCTCCATCTCCCTTTCTTTCTCTGTCCTTAGGTTTCAGTAGGAGTACAAGCAGTGTGTCCCCTCATGGTTATGTCCCCAGCTCCACTCCCCAGCAGAGTAGCTACAGCTCTGTCTCCACTAGCATGAATGGCTACGCTAACTCTGGCATGGCAACCTTGGGCACCTCGCCCAACTTCCTCAATGGATCTGCGGGCAACTCGCCCTATGCTAGTGAGTAAATACACCGCATACTAGAGCTGAAAACAAAGAGGGGGTGGAGGGGTGGGGGTGGAGGGGTGGGGGGGGGGCAAAATCTGTGTACAGAAGGCACAAAGATTGGATCAGGGTGTTTTGAAAATGACAGAAGACATCTCTGAGAGGAGCTGAGAAACACGAGTGGAAACAAGAATTGACACAAAAGGAGAAAGTATTTCAGTTCAGCTGGCTCATCTGTTTCTTTAAGAGCAGAGTCAAACACAAATCCCCCCTTTATTGGCCAGGGGAGGAGATCACCTAGCGTGCCCCAGCCCCTCCTGGAGACACACACACACACACACACGCCACCACCACCACCTCTGCTCACACACATTCACCCTCTACATTAAAGACTCTTGATTAAATCAATAAACTAATTGCTAGAGAAGCAATTCCATTTCAGCTCTTTGATTCCTGGGTGTTAACAAGTATTTTAACAGGCTCATCGGCCCCACACAGACACTTTCAATCAATGGCCCCTCGGCCTGCCTTTGTAGGTCCAATTTTCATTAATTGATTAGTTAGGCCCCTTCATAAATGGATTATGACTTTATTGCAAGGATTTGTCAGGAAGAGCCATAAAAGCTAAGTGTTGGATAATAACAACAATAAAGGCAGAGGCAGATATCACGGGGCAGGTGAAATACGACTCAGCTGATTGTAAAATCACTGAAGGGGGAAATGCTCTTAGTGTATTAGCAGACAAAAGACAAACCCAGGAGAAGTGGATGGATGGGATGATGTCAGAGGACATGATTTGGATTGTGAAGAGTTGGGTCATTTGGCTGTGTATGACTCTCATGATTGTGAATTAAAGCGGCCATGGTAAATCCAGCTAACAGCTATCTTGTACAAAGCTTTTGATTTCATTTCAGAAGTACCATGGAGCTCTTTTAGATTTGAAGAATTTGAAGAAAAAGTTTCACTATCTTGCATTTGAATTCTTCAATCCACAGATCCAAGGCAAGATCCTAAAAGTAAAATCCCACATGTAGCTCCTAAATTACCTTGCCACTTTGTGACAAATGGCTAACAACTGTTTAAAGCACGTTTAAGGCGGTCAACTATGTTTAATATGCAGGAAAATGCAAAGACCCAGCATATTGCTCTCAAAAAGAAGTCAGCAGCTTATTCATTCTCATTTTTGAAACCTTGTTGATTAAAACCTCTGGCATAAATATCTGTGATAAACGTGATGTGGGGGAGCCTTGTTTGTAAGTTGCCCTGAAAACAAATTACAGGTTACAGCACCTCAAGTAGGTGAGGAGATGTTTATCAGCCCACTGCACCCCTTGAGCGCAAGATGAGTCATCAAAACAGACTGATCACAAGAGGGGGGAAAAAGGCCTCGGGGCATTTTTAGCAGAATTTTCTAACTAAACACATTTTTGTGCAAGCTCTGGGAAATCTCATTGCCAAATAATTGCTTAACAGTACAACAGGTAGCAAAAAAAAGTCTGAGCCAGTTGATCTGAGACCAAAATATTATCCCTCCTGCCATCATCCATTGATCAGTCCCTTTCTGTTCGTCCCGTCTCCCTGTCCTCTGCCCTCGGCCCTCTCTCTAACCCCCTTTCTGTCATCATCATTCCTCCCTGTCCTTCTTCCCTGACATATACCTGTGACGCCCCTCCCTTAAACGCCCTTTCCTACCCGTCTCTCTTTCTCTCAGTCGTCCCGTCCAGCCCGACCATGGCGTCGTCGACCAGCCTGCCTTCCAACTGCAGCAGCTCCTCCGGCATCTTCTCCTTCTCTCCAGCCAACATGGTGTCTGCCGCCGTCAAGCAGAAGAGCGCCTTCGCCCCTGTTGTTCGACCCCAGAATTCCCCTCCTCCCACGTGCACCAGCGCTAACGCTAACAGCCTGCAAGGTAAGCTGCTAAACAGCCTCACATTAAGGTAGTAATGAATGTGAAGCTGAAGTTTGTGCACATTCAAATTGTTAGTGTTAAAAAGTTTTTGCTCGGAATTGTTCATCCTCAAGCTTTAATCCTGCTTTCGTTCACCTCTTATGATAATTTCTCACTTTTATTCCTTTCATTTTCCTTTTCTTCCTCCTCTTCACCCCTTGTTTTTTTTCCCCCTTTCTTTGCCCTCTTTCCACTCTCCTTCCTCACTCTAGATCAGTCTTTTGTGGACTCTAGCAAGTACTCATCAGCCAGCTCTCTGCAGGGCCTGGCCTTCTCCTGAAGTATGTTACTCCTCTCTTTAATTTTCTCTTTCTCTCTTTGCTTTCCACTCCACGCTATCCCAGACAGCTCATTTGCACCATCCTGCCCTACCCTTCCTTCTCGTTTCTGTCTTTGTCACTCTTGAGTTGTCAGACAGTCAGCATGCTACCCCATATGTGTTCTATTTCCTGTTTTCACTTCCTGCTTCCTGCCCATCCTCCAGTGGGTGTCTCTGCAGGGAGGGTGTGAGGGGAGGTCGTTATGCCACCACGGGTCATTCTGTTCTCTCATTTCCATCGAATGCGGCACAGGGTCTGTTCGTCTAGGCAGGATGTTGTATGGTGTTGAGATCCTGAGAGAGAGAAATGATGGATGGGAATCTTTATCAGAACCCCAAGCTAAGCACTTCCTCACTTCCTTTGTCGGGCGTTGATGAGCGCTGACCACTGTGACCCAAGGGCCAATGGCCACTATGCTCTGAGCACACTGACACACACACATGCACACACCATTCTGTTAATCCCAACAAGCCAGAGACACTTAGGAAATAACCTGGGAATTAGTGGATTGAAGAGTGGTGGAAATCAATAAGGAGCCAATATGTTATATGAAAAATTTCTCTCTGTGATGGTTTCTGTGTAAGGAAAAAAAATAACAGGACGGAGGAAATGGGTGATGGGGGAGGTAGCTTGTGAGGAGGCAAAGATGGGAGGAGTTGGTGATGTAGGGAGGCAGAAATCTAAATGGATTCCATTTCCATGTTTGAGTGTTGAGCCTAATTTCATCACCTCTGTCATTCCACGTCAGTGCATTCGCTCCCCCCTCGTGTTTGAGTCATTCCCCATAATGAACAATAGGCTTACACTGTGTAACTGTTAACAATTAACAGTGGCAGCTCTTGCATGAAGCTGCTCAGAAGGCCTGTGAGAAGCTCAACAATGTTGTCGGTGTGCGGCCAAGTCAGCGGCGCAGCGGAGAGAAATGTTTTGATTCTGGGGCCTCGGAATGAAGAGATAATGAGGGAGAGTCGTCTTTGTTCACCAGATGCTGGAGCACATTGCTGTTATGTGACTGTTGTGATGACAGATGAAACCCAGCAATCACATGACTGACCTCTCTCTCTCTCTCGCTCTCTTTCTCTCTCTCTTTCTTTACCCCTCAATCTCCCAATCACTCCTTCTTCCTCCCCCTCTTTTCCCACAAAGCAGCGATTCCCGGGATGATCGTTCCACCCATGTAGAGGATCTGGGATAGCTGGAGATTTGGGAAAGTTGAGAGGAAAAGACACAGTAGCGGAGTCTGGCGAGTCTCTGTTATGCTCCGGAGCTGAACTGAAGGAAGTCAAGATAAAGACGCAGGACTCTGTTAAACTCAGGCCTTTCCATTGGGATTTCATCTGAAGGGATAGGAGAGAAGGAAAAAGGGGACATATGAACCTTTTGTGATGTTATTTCCCTCTTGGTTGACTTAGTGTAGCTTCTCTGACACCATGTTGGATGGAGTGTATAGAGACTGATAGTTTGCCCACAGTGTGACACTGACCTCATGAAAAGAGCATTTATTTATCTTTATGTTTATGCCTGTAAGGTTTGGGTTTGATTACTGGAGGGCCCCACGCTGCCTCGCAATCTGTAACTCGCACAAACAATAGTGAAGTGTTGGTTTGGCCATGAAGTTTACATAACTTCTGTCACAAATGAAGAAGCTTTCCTTAGCGCAGCCGCCTCTCTAAAACCACAGAGCAACACAGTGGCCAAGTGGGTGGAAAAAGAAGAAAAAAAAAAAGAAAAAAAAAGGTCAACAACACAAAAAAATGAAGAACAACTGTAAAATCAACCATCAATTTTGCTGCTAATTTTCCCATAAATCTAAAAATTGTCTATCAAAACTGCCCTATGCTGT
>JASGAU010372331.1:902-19965 GCA_030220045.1 Australoheros facetus
AAAAGCATTGACTAAATAAGGAAGAAGTTATAACTGTGCTTTTTCAATGAGGCATTAATGCAAACATTTATTTATTTATACATTCAGCAATCCATTTTCTACCACTTATCCAGGTCACAAGGGCAGCAGTCTAATCAGAGATGCCCAGAGCTTCCTGTCCGTGGTCACCTCCTCCAGCTTTTCAGTCACTACCGAGAAATGCCAAGGGCTGACAGGAGTGCTAGAGAGGCTATGGAAGGTGAAGGTAACAGTGGTCCCTGTGGTAATCGGAACACTCGGGGCAGTGACCCCCAAACGGGAAGTGTAGCTCCAGCAGATTCCAGGAATGACATCTGAGATTTCTGTCCAAAAGGAGGACAAAGACCGCCCACAGGGCAAGTGGGGAATTTTTATGTATATACACACACACATATTTCTTTTTTTAAATGAACCTTTTCAACTGGCAAAGGGCAGAAGGCCAGATTTTCTATATTTCTGAAGGGCTCTAGTTCAGTTAGTTTACTTTTGTATGTGGTTTCATACCTGCATGAAATATATATTTTGTTGCCCACAAAGGCAGTAACACAAAAATACATAGGTGAACATGCACACTCCCTGAAACACTGCAAGCAAACTCACTCAAAGAGATGGGTTCACAGGGAAGATGACCTTTCTGTACATGCTCTGGTGCGCAGTGAGCGCTACGTTTATGCGTGTCCACTTGTGTGAACGTGTGTGCCTGTGAAGCTTCTGTGTGCAGATGTGTGTTTGTGTCTGTGTATACCCATGGTGTGGGGTGTTGTTTTCCACCCTTTATCTGGAGAGCAAAACAACAACTTGTCCTGACTGCAGACTAGACCCTGTCTTGCCGCCCATTCACCCAGAAAACAAATAGAGGGCAAGAAAGAATGAGGGTAGAGACTAAAAAAAAAAAAAGAGTGTGCAGAGCAGACATGCCTGGCAATGACTTGCGGGGCAATGGGAACTGTCAAAAGCTCTTTTAGCTCATGTCGGGTCTATAAAAAGAAAAAAAGAATAAAGAAAATATGAAAAATAATTCCAGAAAGGCTCAGATGTGGGATTCAGTATCAAATATTAACATAATGTGAAGCAGGGAGAGGCGGCTGGAATGATTTCAACAAATACGTTCTCCTCTAAACCCCACCAAACCAGTCATTTTGAATTAGGAACAATATAATGCATCATTACACTTGAGCTAAGTCTAAGAAGCGTGTATGCAGCTTCAGTCACTCCTCTGACAAGTGTACAAATAATTTAGATTGTTAAGAAGTCAGAAAACATTTAGCTGCCCCTACAGGGAGTTTCAGATGAAGAGAAATGGAGCCGCAAAGAATTATTTTTCTCATAACTGTCATAGTTTTTTAATTTTTTTTAAGTTTATTTTTCTTTTCACTTTTGTGTGTAACACAAAAAGCTGATTTAAAATACAAATGCACCATGGGTACCATGGCTGCCAAAGTTTATCAGCATTTCTTGAGAAATGTCTGACAATTAAGTGGAGTATGGATGTAGAGTGTGTGTTTGGGAAACCCAGTATCCATGAAAGACGTATGAATGAGTGTGTGTGTGTGTGTGTGTGTGTGTGTGTGTGTGTGTGTGTGTGTGTGTGTGTGTGTGTTTGAGCTCAAACAGTCTTCATTAGGATGACGGAGAACTGCCGCACAACAATCAGCCATTAATTAAGTGTCAGAAGCATTTAACGGTCAGACACGCTGGCGGCCGATTCCCATGCCAGACACTAATAACAGCCACAATCTGCCAGAGCGGAAGCTCTGCTTACCCAGACGTGCCAGACAGCCCATATTTTCCAAGAAAATTAGTAAATACATGCAGTAAAATTACAGCCATAATAGCTAGGATTCCATTTAATATTAGCTAAGTTCAGGCTCTTCAACCCCATTTTAATCTTAAGCACTTGTTCCTGGCTGTCCTACTCTCAGTTTGTCTGCTTGTCACTGTGACATTCTCCCTGGAGCAAAAGCAGCACCACATGAACACACACAGTATATCCAAGACATGGAAAGAAAGCAGCTGTTTTTAGGAGCAGCTCTTGATCTGTGTGGTAACTATATTTGACCCACTGTCTCTATGATAAAATTAGACAGGCATTCCACTGTTGTGAAAGCAGGTGTTATTTGCAAACCAACCAAGATCACCAGGGATTTTTTAGACATGTCTGTCCAAAAAGGAAGAAGCCTAAATTTACCTAAATTTAGCTAGACCTCTCTGAAAAAGATGAGATATGTACCGTGCAATCAGTTAGGGCAGTTCCAAGAATAACTCAGTTTTCCTCTGCTCTGCTCCTTCCCTCAGCCAGAACACTGAACATGGGTCATGGATGGATTTTCCAGCAAGAGGTTGACCCAAAACATACGGCAAGGCAACAAAGGAGTGGCTAAAAAAGAAGCACTTTAAGGTCATGGCGTGGCCTAGACAGTCCCTCCTGAAATGTGTGCAAGCCGGGTGGCCAACGATAAGAAATATCTTGAAAACAAGGGTTTCGCCACCAAGTAAGTCATGTTTTGTTTGGGAATTAAATATTTATTTCAATCAATGGCATACAAATGAATTTATACCCTTTATGTAATGTGTTTTTTTTCTGGATTTTTTTTAAATCTATCCATTAAATTAAACTATCATAAATATTAGAGATTGTTCATTTCTTTGTAAGTGAGAAAACTTACAAATTCAGCTGGGTATCAAATAATTATTTCCACCACTGTGCATCTATCTGATTAAAATATGCTTTAAGAAAGAAATTCAGGTATGTGAAATAATTTTGCTGTCCAGCAGACAGTCCACAAAGTCAAGCTGCATTCCCTGTAAATCAGCTGATTGCAATGCCAGCCCACACCAGCTAATAACTCAACTGATAACTTTTCACACACTCCACTGGTAAGTCTCACTTAGCCTGAACAGTTGTTGTGCATCTACAAGCTGCTTTGCAACCCATCTCCACACTATCTCAACTTTTCTTGCAGTATTTGATTTTTTTATGCAGCAAATCTTACTGCTGCTCCTCTTGAGTCTGACCTTTTCATAAATGCAAATGGTTGGATGGGAAGTGTGCTGTCCCGGTCCTATGCACGTTAAAGGGCCCGTAACAGAGCCATGTCAACAAACAATCAACTTTACAAAGCTGATTATAACGGAACCTTACTGAATTAAAGTTCTGGCAAGGCTGTCCTACCTTACTTTTTCAAGACATAGCATTTTTCCACTGTCAAGATTGTACAAAAGTACAAAACAATCTGGCCCTACTAGTAGTAGTACACAGGAAAAACCACATAAACACCTATCTGTAGTTTTGCTTACTGAAAGTCCAGATCAGAATTTCATTCATACGATTTGATGGAAATGCACAAAATCTCCTCTCAGTTGACAAAAATGGGATTTTAATACACCCGCAAAAACACGGACCTTGGCTCAATATGGAGGTATCTGGAAAGCCCTAATAACTTAATGTAGGTTTTGTTAAATCTGTACTATTGAAGTCTTACATGGTTGACATTTACAGTTCACACAAGGTCTAGTGCTGCTATGACAACTGAAACATTCCTGTGTCACACTAGCAATTTTTGAAAATTCAGCCATTAAGTACACCTACAAACACAGTAGACCTCTTTGTTAAATATATCAGTTGAGCACACATATTTATTTTAGCTTGGATTTGATGGTTTAATACTTCATACTGGAATTTTATACAAACAGTGTCCTTGTCTTGTTGCAGAGTAAACATCAAGACGTTGAGATTTCAGTAATGGATTTATAAGTAACTATTCAAAATTTCATGCTACTGCCATTACATTATCAATAAAAACAAACAATGCCCATTCCAGAACAGCTGAATTATTTGAATCACTGGAAGTTCCTGCCTTTTTCCCAGTCTCTTGGTATTCCATCACTTTTGTAAAGGTAAATTTTGATCTAATGTACCTATTTAACTTTGTTCCAGAACTTTTTGGCGCTCTTTATGTCTTTGTATGTCCAATCCAGCCTTTTGATCTTAGGACAGTATCTAGTCATCATGTTGACATGCATCAATGCAATCTTTTCACAAATGAAATTAAAATGAAATAGAAAAAATAGACTGAAATTGACAACATACACATACACACATAGCTTAATGGCAAAAAGACTCTACTTATGCCATAAACTAGTGTGCAAAAGTTTTGACCACCCCGCCTTTCTTTATATTTTGTTAGTAAAATGAGAAATAGGTGCAGCGATTTATTGAAAAGTGTCTGCACATCCTTGGAAATAAAGTCTATAAGGCAAAAACAGAACTTGTTCAATTCTAATGAGCTTGAAAGTCACTATTTGATATGACCACCTTTATTTTTCAACACAGGTTGAACTCTCTTAGCTGGCTTTGTTGTCATTTCTTTAAGTAGTTTTCAGGAATAGTTCTCCAGGGTTCTTGAAAGACATTCAAAGTGTTTTTGTACAGGCTGCTAGTAACAAAGCGCCTAAAGATAGAAATTTAAAATTTGTTCTTTACTAAGTTGTCTGTTATGTGTTGCTACAACACTGGTTCATCCTTGAGTTATGTGCCTTTTTTTTAATGCTTGAATGATTTATAGATCAGTGTTAAGTGGTTCAAGAAAACAAAACAAAACAAGAAAACATTTCTCTAAATGGTCAATGACAAGAACTAGACTACTGAGTTAAAAACCACCCAATGTCCAGAAAGCTTGGAAAACTATTTCTGAAGCCCACTTTAAAGATTACAAGAAAGTCTGGCTCCTTGGAAGCAAAATGTAAAGAGATGAGAGGTAACTCAACACTTTTGCACAGTACTGTATGTCACAGTTTAGTGCAGCAGCTCTCAAAATGTTGTGCACTGTGTTTACTGCCTTCCCCCGCATTCCTACAAAGCTGTTTTGAACCGTTAAGTTCACCAGACACCGTCCTGGTGTAAAGACACAGCAGCATTTTGAATTTTTGACAAGTCTTTAAAAATTCAAATGGTGTCATTTTTGGCATTTTTTGTGGATTCAACTAAAGAAATGGGAACAAAAGATGTGTTTTACAGACAGGCTGCTAGTAACAAAGTGCCTAAAGGTTCAATTTAAAATTGGTTCTTTTCTAAGCTGTCTGCTATGTGTAGACACAATACTGGTTCATCCCTTGATTTAGGTGCCTTTTTTATGCTTGAACGATTCATAGGTTACTGCTACATGTCTACATAGCCAATGTACAAAGACAAACTTCTATAGCTTCAGAAATATCTTCAAAAAGCCTGGAAAACTACTGCTCAAGACCACTTAACAGAACAATTACAAGAAAGCGTGGCTCCTTGGAAGCAAACTAAAAAAAAAAAGGGGGGATGGTTTAAGACCTTTGCACAGTACTAGAGGGCAATGTAGGTACTCTAGTATCAAATGAGACATAACCAGCATTAATGTTATTAAACCACCTGCTTCTCAATCAGAATGCTTGCAATAAGAATCGTCAACAGTATCAAAAGCTTTACATACTGAATGCACTGAGAGGTTAACATCCATGGCTACCATGAATAAGAATCAGACCTTTTTCCACAGCAGACGTTTTGACCAGTCATAGCAGGTGCAATTATTAACATTAACGTCGTTGTTCCATTTAGCTGTCCCACTAAACCGTGACAATGAGCATATTACCACGGCCCTGAAACTAGCACAACTAAAGAGAAATGTCATGATTAATTTTACTAATTACACCCATGCTTTTCCTGCTGTGATCTGTCAAAAGGTCTGCTGTGAAAATTTTTTTTAAAAAAAAGCTCTGTACATGCACAATGATATTTTCTACTTTAAGCTCCAAGTAGATGTAGGCTATAATACGAATATTCAAATCACAGGGGAAGGAGAAATCTGATCAAAGAATAAATATCTATTCTTAAATGTCTGTACACTGAGGGGGAGGGATTTTCTGTTTTGTTTTGTTTTCCAACATGAAAACCCAGGGAAGCCAGGAGAAACACTAAAATGTACTTGAAAAACATGCTTTAATCATCATAATTAAATATAATCTGAAACATGGGCTCTACTGAGGATACATTTGGTCATCCCTGGACAAACAGAATGGCAAACACTGAAAAATAACAAATAAAGACCTTTGTGGGTAAAAAGAAATAACACCATCAAAATTAAAAAGGATGTATGTGAGCAATACTGTGTCAGAGGAAGTTATAGTGGCAGTTATTAATAGACATAGCTGCTGTACGTTATTGTATATTCAAAAATTTTAATCAGGTAAATGTTTACTATTTAAATGTACTGGAGAGCTCTCAAATAATTCACCAATAACCAGTGGAGCTAAAAATCCATCCATCCATCCATCCATCCATCCATCCATCCATCCATCCATCCATCCATCCATCCATCCATCCATCCATCCATCCATCCATCCATCCATCCATCCACATTTTTCAGCTTATCCAATTCAGGGTCATGGTGATTCTAAATTACCTATTGGCAATTTAGAATCACCAATTAATGTAACCCCACTAACTGCACGTCTTTGACTGTGGGAGGAAATTCATTTCCATTTTAATTTATTTTGTGATTCATTTAATGACAATGCTGATATAAAACAATAATTTACTACCCCTTTCATCTATCCTTTTCAGTTTTGCATCATAATTAGAGGTTTAATTTAATGGTTGTTTAATTAAACAACCAACCCATATATCATGCTGTGCTTCTCAATGCCCACTGCTTCTCTCACCATTCTCCTCTCACCCAAACCTGGCCAAGGAAGATGGTCTTAAGGGGGAATAATAATAATAACAACAACAAGCACTCCAGCAGTGCAAACCTCTGTCAAGGCAGCTCCCTCTCTGGGCAATATTTACTTTTAAGGGAATAGTATTGCATTTTGTATATATTCATTTTATTTACTTTTTAAAAAAAGATATTTTACAAAGTTTGTAGTGCAGTAAAAATCAGATAAGGGTAGCATGCAACATGCTTACTTTGATTACAATCATCATGTAAGGTAGGTAATAGAGTAGGTAATGAATAATAGGTATTGATATATAAATAACTAGACATGAATAACTTGAGCTCATTATATAATATTATACTACAATATAGTTCAAAGTAGGCAGCTCATTCTCTTTCTCTTGACAAGACTTTCTTTAAAGATATAACACATTTTGGGGTCAACTTCAAAGAACTTAGAAAAGTAGTATTTCCTAAATGTTGCCAATACAAACAAAGGCAGTAGAATTTTAAGCATAGATTTAATGATAAAAGACATTTTGCGAAAGTTTGACCTTGTTTGACCTTGAATAAGAGATCAGAGGTCCAATGTAATGTGATATTTAAAATCCCCATCATTCCCATCATCATTTTGTATGTGAATATATGTCAATGTAGCATTATTATCACTTTGACCTTCAGATCAATCTATTAACTTTGAAGGAGAGGTCAGAGTTCAAATGTGACATATTTTAAATCTTTACACGGTACTTTCTATATGTTGACTATACACATCACACTTGTATGAATCATAGTTTATAAGTTTTCGACCAATAAATTGAGTTGACCTTGAAGACCTCAGTGGATGTAAGTCAAATTTTCATGGATTGTTAACATGACGCCACTCTACACCCCTACAAAGTTTTATCAGAATTCATTCAAAACTTTACAATGTCACTATCTATGTGGATAAGGCCAGTTGGCGTTTATGAAGTATTTGCACACAATTTTTAGTAAAAGTACCTAGTGTCTCTAGGTAGTTGCAGCTCACAGGAAACTGATCAAAGGCAGACAATGGCAGATGGTGATGAGCAGCACACATGCAGAAATCAATATGGTGCATCAGGTATTTCTCCGTACTTTCAAAGACCAGTGTTGAAGTACACGTTTTTGGCACTTTAATCCCTCTTCATGATAGACCTATTTTTCTAATGCTGCCTGAAGATGTCTACCAAGATTTATAATGACTGGCAAAAATGATTATTGGTTGATGGCCATCATGTTTTGTCTAAATCTTGCCTCAAAGAACTGTGTATCTCAGTCCCACAATCCTGTATACAAAATGTATTGTTGATACAGTCAATTTTTTTTTTCACATTATGCAAATAAATAAGAATCCATTTTGTTAGCCTTTCAGTTTTCTGGCTCCTTCCGGCTCAAATTGAGGCATGATAGATGAGTCCTAGTACTAATACTATTACTACTACTAATACTACTACTACTGCAACAGTATCTTCACAGGTCTGCCAAAAAAAAATAAAAAATGAATCAGACAGCTGCAGCTTATGCTGCTGCTCGTGTTCTCACCAAGACTAGAAAAACAAAGCACATCACCCCGGTTTTAAAGTCCTTACACTGGCTACCTGTAGCTCGGAGAATAGACTTTAAAATATTTCTATTAGTTTAGAAATCACTGAACCAAACATGGAGAAGCAGCTTTGAGTTTTATGCACCTTTAATCTGGAAGAAACTCCCAGAAAACTGCAAAACAGCTGAAACACTAAATTCCTTTAAATCAAGGCTGAAAACCCACCTGTTTAGAGCTGCCTTTGATTAGTCGTCCGCAAACAAATCCGGGTGAAAGCTGCTAAACAAAATATCTTATTACACATTGACCATCTCCCTATGATTATCATGTGTATCTGCTTGATGGTTCAATGATTTTGTGTGATGATTCTGTTTTGATGATTTACTGTAAACTTGATTGCTGTTTTTAATGCTTTTAATCATTTTACTGCACATTTGTTTGATGTTCTTATGACGTAAAGCACTTTGAATTGCCTTGCCGCTGAAATGTGCTATACAAATACATTTTTACTTACTTACTTTCTTACTACTACTACTACTACTACTACTCAAACAGATGGGAAAAGCATTTTTAAAATCTCTTGTAATAGTGAGAGAGTAACTGTTTAGCATGCAAATACAGAGGCATCAGCATCCTTGTTTTCACAGCAGAGGAGAATCTGTTGTGTCTGTGTGCACTTATATGTGTGTGTGACACACACACACATATAAGTGCATTCACAACCTGTCCAGCCCAGCAAGCACTCATGAAAGATAGGAAGGTATTAGGACTGGAAAAAACTACGGACAGTGGTGGCTGGGGTAAGATATCAAAATTTGTCAGAGATGAATTCAAAACTCATTTACCTTATGATAAATGATATTCATGACTTACTTATGCAATTCCCAGCAAATGTAAAACCGTGAAGCAACTGGCAGTTTGAAACCATATTGACATTTAAAGTGACCACTGCCGTTTCCAGTTTCACATAGAGCCAGAAAGCAGTCATATAATATGGTTTTGTTTTGTTTTTTACACAAATACTGTACTTAAGTGAGGCAATAAGTCTATAATTAACAGTTACATGTTACACTTCTGTTTTCTATTTTTGGCATGCATGTTAAAGCTCTACAAACAAAAACGCCATAGCATCAGTAATTAATGTACAAATAAATAAATAACGCTGTAATTATCACCTAAAACCATTCACTGGGTCCAAAATACATAACAATAAAAATGACAAGACGCACACACACACACACTTACACACACACACTCCCACACATTGTGAGAAAGGTACATAAATTAATAGACAAAACATAGCAATATGGCAGCTGAATGATACTGAAGCTTACTTTAGTGCATTTCTCTAAACAAAGACAATTTTACCAAAGCAAGTGGCAACAACATCCAAGAAAAGCATCTCTTTCAGTATGTTGTAAAACCTCCTCAACCCATCACAAGCACACAAACAGGGTGATAATATATCCCTCGGTACAATGTGTATTACTCCCTGTGGAGAGAAAATAGAACATTAGGATTTGGTCCCAGTCTCCACTTGTTCGTTTGCCTTTGTCATCACACTTCCATTTGGCCAACATCACGACTTATGGTGACGAGCCTCATTTTTCAATTAGGCACTAAACTCACTCATGCTTCACTGCTCTCTCATCATGCTCATCTAGTCACCCTTACCTTCTTCCCTCTCAAAATAATAGAGAAGACAGAGGGGGAGAGGGTGTGGGGTAGAGAGCTACTCAGAGACACTATTGTAGATCAGCTCTGATGAATGCAGGGAAAAGCTGTTCTGTTGGAGTGACTCCCTCTGCTGCTCCTTTTCTCGCTTTCCTTTACTAACAGAGAAAATGTGATTGCTGATGATGACTTGTTATAGCAAACCATTCTGACAGATTTATTTTTTAAGGCTCCCACTCCGTAATACAGCAAACTGATACTGTTCGAATATAACTATAATTCAGATATCTGATAAGCAATATTGAATTAATTTAAAGTGGTGAGATGGATAAAGGCAAGACTAGTTAAAAAGGGTACATTAGACTCTCCTAAAATGTTATATGCATGTATTTTTTTCCCCATTTCAGACACCTGCAGTGACTTGCTGAGGAAGCAGACCAAAGAGGCAGACTACTTGAGTCGTGCAGCAGGGCTGGCTGTGGGTTGCTGTGGGTTTTTTTTTTTTTCTTTTTCTTTCAGTGACCCAGTTGGGAGGCACATTGACTATGCAACTAAGACACAAACGGAAGACAAACTTGGCAGCACATGACTGGATAATCATCACAGTACTTTCATATTAAAGCGAGAGAGACACAGAGAGAGTGATAACATTAGGGAACACTCAACAAAATATGGAAAGCATCAAGGATGAAATTCAAGGTGCAGCAGAAACAGGAGGAAAACAGAGGCAAGGAAGGAGTGAAATCAGGCAATGGTGGTGTGCAAGGACTGCAGTAAGACACAGAGATAGGAATTCTTGTCATTTCCCAGTGGATATTTCAAGAAGCTCAAGAAATGTTTCTAATGTTCTTTGCCTCCGTCTCTATTGCTACAGATTAAACAGGAATAAAGACTTTGCAAAGATACGGAGAAGAGAAAGACAAGAATAAGACGTTGAGAAAAAAAAAAAGAGTCTGGTGGTTGCCATGGCGACCAGAGGGGAGAGATTCCAGAGTGGTCTCGGCCATTATGCAGTGTGTTGGGGAGATGGACTGTGCAGCACTTAGGCTTATTGCAGTGTGGGCTGAAAAACAACAGATATCTAATATAGACGAGATGGCCTCACACCAAAATGGTGGATAGTAAGCACAGTGCTAATAAAAAGAAGGGGTTAAGTATTGAGGTTTTACCGCCAAAAATGGTGCTGAGGAAAGCCAATCAAGCGAAGAAAAAAAAAGACATTTATCCCATTTGAGAAAATGGAAAGACATCCAGTGGGTGAAACCAAAATACACAGACACAATGGCGTCTACACAGCAACATGCCAAGGCACACAGATAAATAAATATAAATATATATATATATGCAAGAAAAAAAAAAAAAAAAAAACATAGTCAGGAGGTACACTGATCCTCTCCCACGGCAGCCAAGTACAAGCGCTCTACAAAGCCAAGCTACTATCTTCGGGTAAGCAGTTGCAGAGCTCCCTGCACAATCAGTTGTCTTTAAGCTTTAGCAAATGAGAACACCTTCAATTTCAATTATCTTTTTTCTTGATTAAAAAAAAAATTCTCAATTTCAAACTTGTCCCCGTTGATTTCCATTATCAAAGATGTTTCTTCCAGGAGTAAACTATGTGGGAAAAACAATGCTATTTTTATCCTATATATCCTTTATATTCACAGGATATTTTCCCACATTGGTAGTATAGTTAAAAAAAAAAAAAACAGCTTATATGGGATAGACCAAAGAGATAAATAGATTCATTCATATCACTATTTGTTTTTGACATTTACACATTCATACTCAAAATCTATCTATATTTAATTGAATTACAACAAAATGTCAGTTTAAGGGATTTAACAAGCTGGAATCATGGCAGAGGTGTGATGCAACCAAGTTGCATTCTGGGTAATGCAACAACAAAGAGTTGGCATTCTTTACTTGTGTATCATTATTCACAAATCTCCTTTCCCTGAGGAAAAGATTACACCTACGACTTGAACTTGCACTGTTACGTGAGGGGAGAAAATAAACAAAAAATGATAGAAAATGATGGAAATAAAAAAAGATGCATGCATGCATGCATATATACTTGGTATATGAAATACAGTAGCTGAACAAAAGATGAGCTTGACATATAGTTATAAACAGTGCTTTCTATGAGACAATGAAACGAGATTATATAGAAATCCATTATGCATACAGCGTTGTGGTTGCCCATCCGCATTTTACTGGAATAAAAGAAGATGACTTGTGCAGTTATTGCAAAGAATAAAGACTGGTCATGTGCAGCATTATTTGTTGATATGTATATTTGGCTCAAATGGAGTGCAACAAGCTGGTTAAACAGACAACAGTTATGGAGACAAAGAATACAAAACAAGGAAAGGGTAATCTGATATGCGGAGTTCATGTGAGAAATTGCTGAAATTGAAAAGGCAAGACAATGAATGTCAGTTTACACATAGGTATAATTTAATTTCCACCTGACAAACACCAGATACAGATTCCTGAGAAAAGACAGTGTGATCACTGATTATGTATAATCTTTTGGTCACTACCAGTTCTTGTTCCCTGCTGTCTATTTGTGCACGATTTCTAACTGTGACCTAATCAAATCAAAGCAAAAAAAGTACCTCTTTGCCAGCAGCTTCAGGTCAAACCGACTTTAAACAAAGCAGCACAAAGCAGTGTGTCAGCTTCTATGACTTCTTCCTGCTGTTTCTTGGCTTCCCAGGTAGTTCAATTGCAGAAAAGTCATTTTAAACTTTACATTTCGCTTGAAGCTTCAGGGTATGAGGTTACCAAACGTTAAAGAGCAGTAGAAAAGATCTATTGCAAAACGTAACTGGGAGAAATGTAATTAAAATGTCAAATCTCTTTATCTCTTCATGAAATGTTTTATATATACAGTATCTACCCAGTCTAATGAAGGAAGATGTCTATTGTGTGTTTAGTGTTTTCTTTGGTCAACGTGGGATAAACAAAGAATACATTTTCGTGTTCGATTCCCTAACCTGCTGTTACCATTTTGCTGATTTTCATCCTTGTTAATTCCAATCACTCACTAAATAAAATTGATTTAAGCTATGGAGATTCATTGCCTCTAGCCTTTGTACCAGGGAGACCTGGTGGAATTACACCGGCACAGAGAACCCAAAAACTCCATGTGTGCCATGGGGGAAAATTGGTAAAATGGTTCAAAGGAAGAGCAGAATAGATTATAACAGAACTGTATGAAGGAGGAAGAAAAAGGGTTGTGGCTTCATATCAGTGGAATAAGGGATAAGACATGCTAAGATTCATATGTGCATATCCTGTATAATAAAGGCCAACTGCAGGTGGTCTTCCATCCACTGAGTTCCAATGAAGTGGTGCTCTGCTTTATTTCCTGTATTTTTTTACTCTCCAATTAACATTCACTCTAACCTGCAGGGCAGCACCACATGTCAGCTCAGCAGAGCCCCTCTCTTTTCCCCTATGACAAGGGTCACTACAATTGGTCTTGCCAGTGTCATGTGAGCTGGGTGACAGGTAATTATGGCTTTGCATTCATTTCCCCTGGTGCTCCACGGGTTTGGAATCAGCTAGTCTCTCTCTCGTACCATAGCCACCCCAGGATCTTTAGATCCCAAAAGTAACAAACACTGAGGCCCCACTGAAGGTTAAAAAAAGGGCTAAATTCTTTCAACTCTAGTAGAGTGAGCAGTGTAACCTTTCCCCAAGGTCATTATAAAGTGTAACATCCAGTCATACATTAAAAAGATTTACAAGAATGACGGGTAACATCAGGTAACATCTAATATGTCCAACAAAAAAATTATACAGCACTACTTTAACTCTGGACCCAAAGACAGAACACCAGATAGGTTTTGGAGGGTTTGTGAAGTGAACAGCAGTTAACATATTATGATCTGCCACCTCATGGTTAACTGCAGAAATGCTGTTAGGCTAATATAAACAGCCGCACTGGCATTAGAGCACTGACACGAAACCTTTCGGTCCAGGATGTTGACAGTTGGACCCTTGGTGAATCAGGCTACAGGAGTTTTGAGACTGGATCAACCCCTTATGGGAATTTGCCTATCTTACTGAGGGAGGCAGCTGCCATTAGGAATGCCACCGCCATAATAGGAGTGCTTGGTCTGCAGCTATGTTCTGGTAGGTGGCAGATATAATAACCACATAACTGCTTAAATCAAAAGTTTGGATTGTAACAAGAGGATCAGTGTTATTCACTTCACTCAGCTGTGCCTAATTGGCATAGCAAAGACAGTAAAAATGTGTAGAAAACTGGCAAAACCATAGCCAGAGTGTCTTAGATGACATTATCCATAACACAAGGTTAATAATTAATGTTTTCATATGGTTTGAAGTATTTTGTATTCAAAAATCCAGATCCTATGTTCAAGTCACAAATTCTTATTAAGGCAGTGATTCTTCTTTTCCAAAGAATCTGAAAATTGGTGTCCAGAACACCATGAAACAAGGGGAAGAGGTGTACAATGTAGGTTTTTGAAAGCTTAGCTTTAAGGTCTGCTAATTAAAGACTGCAGAGCAGTGAAATGACAATTTTTAATATCTTTTTTTGGACTCACAGCTAGTGAAACAACAGGGGAACCAGCACTGGGGCAAATTAAAAAGACTGGAGCATCATTTAGTGCACCAGATCAAGAAACAATGTCATCTGCAGGTCATTATTTCAACATCTAACAAGCGGATTCGCACAGCATTATTGACATACACCATCAACAGCATGGTTTGTGTATGTGAGTAAATGATTGCTTATAGTACAAAGAGAAAGTAGTTGCTCTGGCAGTAAAATTGTTCAAACTATAAAAAAATGAAGCATCTGCAGTCTTGATATTACTTTAGTCACCAGTGTAGTTTTGCAAACTTATTTGCAGGAAGAGACAGTTAAATCATCCAAGGTCAGAAGCTAGACACGACTGACAGTTTTGTTGCAACTAGTGAGAAAGAAAGGCTCAATACCCCAATTGCCTCCCAGTGGAATTAACAAAAAGACTCTTTGCTCTCTTTTATTTGCCTTTATATAGTTACGCAGTGTGGTCTTGGGCCTTCTGAGTCTCTTGATGTTGCTGCAAAGAGCCACATTCGTGCATTCAAAATATCTCAAAAAGGCTGACAAACCCATGTCAGGTAATTAGCCTAATTAGTCACTCGCTTGTATTTTCTTCTCCCCAGGCTCACCGTTACTCCTACATGGAACTGAAGCATGCTATCATTAATATCACCCCGCCATGGATCATAAAATATTCTACGTCACCATGATAAAGGTGCTAGTCCTAGCCTAAGAAGGGAGAAATTATAACCTGCAGTACCCAGATAGAATGGCTTTAAATTAAACCACCAGATGATTGAATTAGTTCAGTACTCACTGCTTATTTTGTACTGCAATGAGTCACCCATATTCAGCACTTTTGTTAGGATATTTAAGAGATTTGTCTCAATAGCAATAATACCAACAGTGTCTGAAAGATAGCATCATTTTCTAAATGAGTTGCATAAATCACTCACATGAGAACAACATTATAGAAATGTCTGCAAAGTGACTTTGAAGAATTTTAAATCAAGTTTAAATGAAACCACACGTAATGAAAGGAAATAAAATAAGTTGTAATAGCAGATATTTTTTTTCATGTGGCTGATTCAATAACATGGAAATTGAGTTACCTTCATAGACAGCTTTGAATCCCTGCCCGCTGACCGCATAGTCAGAAAGTAGCCACAGTGTGAGCCTGGAGCCTGTACTCACGATTGGTGGAGGCAGCTGGAACCCAGTTAACCTGGGAACAAGTGGACAGAATGACATTAACAGTCAGACCAAAAAGGAAGAAAAAAAAAAGATCCAATCAATATCACAGTTGGTTGCAAGGTCAGGTATGAAGCCCACTTCCATCATACCAGCTTCTATTAATCCAGCTGTTATCTCAGGAATTCAAGGATCACTTTTTGTATAACGAGGCTCTGAATCATCTGCAAATTATTAAAATGCCAAGACCTCAACAAGACAGTTAACTAATTTCTTTCCATCAGCAAAGACAAAGTAAGTGCAATCATGTATTCATAGTAAATTAGAAACACAGCAGCCAGTGTGGGAATAAACAAACAGCTAAACAGACAGCAAACATACTGCCAGATTGATTCAACAATCATTATTAATAGCCTGCCAGTAGTTTGCATTGAACTAGCCATGTGTCTGGTAATGGTGCTGAGGGCTCTTTAAAGCTTGTTCCACTTGTGTAGTCAATTTCAGTACTGTTGAACCCATGTGACAAGTGCTTAATTTTGCTTTTAGATATAAATATATTTCATCAGCCCTTTTTAACCTTGGCAACTGTCCTTCTCCTTCCCAGGATTCAATGGTTAAAAAAAAAGAAAGAAACATTTGTACATTGCTACGAGTGTGAAAATACAGATTATGTCTGATAAAACAGCAAATAACACTACAAATAATATTCTCACTCCAGGAACAGATGAGATCACATAATCCATACCGCAACATTTATTAGTTATGCATGCATGATATTTGATGTTGTGGCCAAATGATCCAGGTGCACCCTAAACTTGGAACTGCCTGTTGAATCTACGCCTTTGTGGCATCTTCCTCAGAGACTTTGGTCCATTGTTGGCTGCACATTCATGATGTGAATCTCCTGTTTCACCATAACCCAAAAGTAGATTGAGATCTGGTGACTGTGGAGACCATTTGAGTACAGTGAACTCACTGTAATGGGTTCAAGGGACTAGTTTGTGATGATCTGACCTTGGTGACATGACATATTATCCATCTGGAAGCAGCCATCAGAAGATGGGTGCACTGTGGTCATAAGGGATGGACATGGTCAGCAACAATATTCAGGTAGGCTGTTGCATTTAAGAAAAAGCTCAGTTAGTACTAAGAGGTGCTAAGAAAATATATCCCACACCATTACACCACCAGTGTGAACCATTAATACAAGGAAGAATGGATCCAAGCTTTCATGTTGTTTATGTTGTTTTCTGACACTACCGTCCAAATGTTGTAGCAGAAATCAAGACTCATCAGACTAGGCAGTCTTCTATCATCCAATTTTGGTGAGCCTGTGTGAATTGTAGCCTCAAATTCCTCTTCTTAGCTGTTAGGAATGGTACCCAGTGTGCCCTTCTGCTGCTGTAGCCCATCTGCTTTAAGGTTTGATGTGTTTTGCAGTCAGAGATGCTCTTCTGCCTACATTGGTTGCAACAAGTGTTTATTTTAGTTACTGTTGTGTTCCAATAAACTGAAATCAATCAACAAGACATGTTTGCCTGATAACCACCCCTCACTAATATTTTCTCTTTTCCACATGATTCTCTGTAAACCCTGTGCAGGAAAATCCCTGTAGATAAGCAATATCTGAAATACTCAAAGCAGCCCATCTGGCACCAACAACCAATCAAAGTCACTTAAATTACCCACTGCTTGACACCAGTTAAAGCAGGCAACTGCTTGGATCCTTGGGCCATTTGGGTTACCCCAAGGGGTTAACAAACTTTATACTACAACAGTGGCAATGTTCAAAGTTTGCAGTGACAGTCCACTCAGTCCAAAGTGTGCTAAAAAGAAAAAAAATCCCCCAAGGAGATTCTCAAAGAGAAAAAAACCTGACATAGGTTGGCGTTGGTCGGCATTTGCCGAAACTGGAAAAGAACAAAAGAGGTGTCAAAAAAGATCTGCAGCAAGTGAAAAGTCTCTGAAAATCATGTCCTTAAAAACAAGAAAAATCCATAAAACACAGTGATGTTTTATGGATTTCATGATTAAGGTCTGTCATGGTTCAGGGCTGCACTTCAGCCAGTCGGGTCGAGGATCTTATTAAAATTGAAGGAAATATGAAAGCAGACTGTCATGGTCCTGGGTCCTATGACCCATCGTCTTTATCTGTACTCAGTTTTAGATTTGGTCTACCTCTTGAGATTACTTTGTTTTTGTTCCTTGGTGTGTTTTGGGTTATGTTTTGATTTTTAGTTTCCCAGTGTTTCACGGGTATAGAGTCTAGTCCCTCTTCTCGCGTATCATGTTTAGGTTCTTTTCTTGGAGTCCTGTGTTGTGTTTCCATTTTGTCACATTTCGGTTCCCTCTGTGTGTCAAGTCCACAAGGGTATCATGTTCGTTTTACTTCCTGTTTTATTTTGATAGTCTTCTTGTCCCTGTGTGTTGTGTTCTGCTTTGCGTCCCCTTTTGTCATTAGTGTTATTTGGTTCACCTGTGTTCCCAGCTGTTTCCACTCCCCTCATCAGCCCTCATGTATTTATGCCCTGTGTTTCCCCTTGTTCTTTGCCACGTCCTTGTCATTGGTTTGCGGCTGGGTGTGCCTTGTTCATGTTTGGTGAGTTTGTATTTGGTGCTGCTGGCCCTGTCCTGTTTATTGTTGTCTATTAAAGCTAAGTTAAAAGTTTACCCTCGCCTCTTCGAGTCCTGCAATTGGGTCCTCGCTTGCCACAGTGGTATATGACACAGACACGTATGATCAGATTTTGATCCATCATGAAATACCATTTGGAAAGATTCAGATAATCAACAACTTCATTTTAAATAATGGCATTGATCTCAAACACACTACCAGTAAAAGCATAGACAGAAGAACATACAGTGGAGCACTATCAGTCTCCCCAGAGGGAAAACCTCAACATTTGTGAAGCAGTGGGGGATCATCTTGACAGAGAACACAACAAAAGGCAGCCAACATCCAAAAAAGAGCTTTGAATGTCCTTCAAGAAGCCTGGAGAACTATTCCTGAAGAGAACTTAAAGAAACGACAAGAAAGCTGCCACAGAGAGTTCAGGCTGTGTTGAAGAATAAAGATGGTCACAACAAATATTCACTTTAGGCTCCTTAGAATAGTACAAACTCTGTTTTTGCCTTATATGCAGTATTTTCATAAATGTCTGCACTTTCCAAAATCTAAATAAGTGAGAAGTGGCTCAAGACTTTTGCGCAGCAATGTGTGTGTGTGTGTGTATATATATATATATATATATATATATATATATATAGAAGAAGTGGCTGACTTAGAGAAATCCTACCAATGGCTGGACAAGGCTGGACTGACAGACAGCACAGAGGCACTAATCATGGCAGCACAAGAGCAAG
>JASGAU010372334.1:1965-15239 GCA_030220045.1 Australoheros facetus
CACATCGTACAGCTCACAACACATCATAATACACATAGGGCCTTCTGTTCACTGCTGCCTGCTCCGCAATTTTACTTACATTTTAGACATTGAGGGCCTTGGGGGGTGGGGGGTGGATGGGCGCTGTTACTCAGTGCTCATACTATATCTGTCCCTCCAATTTTAATAGCACTGTAGCTTTCACACAGCCATACACATTCTTCATACATACACTCACATCACCCCAATCACAATGGGTGGGAGGAGGGGGTGGGCGGGTCTTCCCACACCCCGGTTTCATGCACCCTTCCTGGGGTAGGGACTGGCTCGTGGTTCAGGGCTGGGTTGGCTCTTCCCTGGGATGCTGCTGGCTGTGTGCTGGTACCAGCTAACCCACACTTAGTGTCCACGTAAGGTCCGTTTATGTGTGCATGAGTGTGTGACTGACGTGTGTGTATGAGTACAGGACCTGTGCGTGTGTGTGTGTGTGTGGACAGCTGGTCCCGGCTCTGTGGCTTGCTGAGCCTTGGCCTCTGTGGGACACGGTTGTGGAGGGCGGGAGTTACCGCTCCCCGCTGCCCCCGGCTGGTCGTCACTGCCGCACCTGGGATGTGGGCGCCTGTGGGTCCTGGGGTGCATGGCTGGATGTCTTGCCATGGCTCTTGCTCTGCTCCATTAGCGGTTGTGGCCTGGGGGTGTCGGGCGGTTCTTGGGCACCTGGGGCCTCAGGCCTGCTGATTGCAAAAATTGCCAGACATGACAGGCTTTAAAAAAGAAAAAAAAAGAAATATTTGGTCATAATGCACCTAATACCAACTGTGAAAGCATGGTAGTGGATGGATGATTATTTGGGCTTATTTTGTGGTCACCAGACCTGGACAACTTGCAGCTATTGAGTTGAGCGTGAACCAAACAATTCTAGAGTCAAATGTGAGTCCATCTGTTCGACAGCTTAATCTCGGGCAAAACTGGTTCATGACAATGATCCCAAGCACACCAGCAAATTTACAACAGAACAGATGAAACAGAAAAGAGTCAAGGTCTTGCAATGGCTCAGTCAAAGTCTGGACCTCAACCTGACTGAAATGCTGTGGAGGGACTTTAAGAAATTTAAGTATAAACAAATGCCAGCAAACATCAGTGAACTAAAACAATAAAGGCAAGTGGGCCAAAATTCCACCACAATAACGTGACAGACTCATAAAGATGTTAGATTCAACTCATTGTCATTGTGCACACAAGGCACACAACGAAATGATCGTTCTAGATCACTCATCCAGAGACGAGCATCTGCGGTCATGCAGCCAGAGACCGGCGCTACCGTTAGGCAATGTGGTTTAAGTATCTTGTCCAAGGACGCAGCGCAGGGACAGGGGCTCGAACCTGCAACCTTCTGGCTGCAAGGCGAGCGCCTACCCATAATCCTGAGTGTTTGACCCTGCGTTTTAAGTTTCATATTGCAGTTTTGTTTATTATGTTTTCTGCTTAGTTTGGCCTTTGTTTTTGTCATTGAGGGTTTTGTGTTATAGATTTATTTTCTGTTTTTCCCCCCACAATGTCATTCTCAGTTACTGTAGGTTGTGTTTTCTTTCACAATTTGTAATTGTAGTTATCATTTATAGTTAATTCCCTCAGTTTTCCTGCCCTCCCGTGTTAAGTCCATGTTTCTGTGTTAGATGTTCCTGTGTGCAGTTACTTCCAGTTTTGTTAGTCTTGTCTTGTGCATGCTGTGTTTAGTTTTGCTTCTCTCGTCTTGTCTTCTGTGATTAGCTTCAGCAGTGTTCCCCTGGTGTTTTTCCCTATGATCTTATGTGTATTTATAGCCTTTATCTCCCCTCAGTCCGTCATATCATGACTGTTTGTTTGCCTGTTTGGTTTGCTCCATGGTCTTCCTGTTTGAATTTTCAGGTTTTGTTTCCCCTGCAGTCTGGACTTTCTGCTGCACCAAAATAAAGAGTATTTTTTTGTTTATTCAACTCTATCCTCTGAGTCTACATTTTGGGTCCGCTCACACTCCAATAGATTACTTTAGGTTAATGCAACTAAAGGTGCTTCTACAAGCTATTGAAGGCCCATGAAAACTTTATTTTCACTTACTTGTATGTTTTTGAAAATTTGTGTGAACTGATCCTTTAACTAAACACTGTGTAAAATGTGTGTTGGCTAACTTGTTAATGGTTTTGCTGTAGGTTATGCTGAAACGAAGGAATGTGAACTGCATTGTGGTGGAGTGGAAGAAAGGTGTTAAGACTCGGTATGTTCAGGCTGCCAACAATGCCAGAGTGGTGGCTGCCCAGGTGGCGTCCATGATCACATTCCTCATGGTGAATATGGCACTTCATTATCTGTCAGAAAGTGGGATATTGTGTAAATTATAACTGCACACTATAGTAACACTGTAAGGGCATTTTCTTTGACTCCAGCACATAGTCCATGTTGTACACTATATTGCCAAAACTATCCAGTCACCCGTCCAAATCATTGAATTCAAGTGTTCTGAAACACTTCCATGGCCACAAGTGTATAAAGCAAGCACCTAGGCATGCAGACTGCTTTTACAAACATTTTTGAAAGAATGAGTCGCTCTCAGGAACTCAGTGAATTCCAGCGTGGTACCATGATAGGATCCCGCATGTGCAATTTCAGTTGTGAAATTTCTTTGCTACTAAATATTCCACAGTCAGCTGTTAGTGGTATTATAACAAAGTGGAAGCAATTGGGAATGACAGCAACTCAACCATGAAGTGGTAGGCCACGTAAAATCACAGAGCATGGGTCAGAAAGGCAGAGGAGCATAGTGCGCAGAGATCACCAACTTTCTGCTGAGTCAGTTGCTACAGACCTGCAAACTTCATATGGCCATCAGAATAACTCAAAAACACCGCATGGAGAGACTCATGGAATGGGTTTCCATAGCCAAGCAGCTGCATCCAAGCCTTGTATCACCAAGCACAAAGCACAGCGTTGAATGCAGCGGTGTAAAACATGCCGACACTGGACTGTAGAGCAGAGACGTGCTCTCTGGAGTGACAAATCACGTTCTCCATCTTGCAATCCAATGGACAGGTCTGGGTTTGGCAGTGCCAGGAGAACGTATTTGTCTGACTGCACTGTGCCAAGTGAGAAGTTTGGGGGGGGGCTCTGAGTTCCAGTAAAAGGAACTCTTAATGTAGCATTTTATTACAGAGATTAGAGCATGCCATAGGCATTAATGGCACTGTGCTGCAGTGGTTTGAATCATATTTATCTAATAGACTCTAATAGACACTAAAGTTAATTACAGAGTTCCACAGGGTTCTGTACTAAGGACAATTTTATTTAAACTATACATGCTTCCCTTAGGCAGTATTATTAGAAAACATTGCATATTGCAATGCATTGGATTGCATATTGTTATGCAGATGATACCCAAATTTATCTATCAATGAAGTCAGATGGCACACATCAATTAGTAGAACTGCAAGAATGTCTTACAGACATAAAGGCCTGGATGACCTCTAATTTACTGCTTCTAAATTCAGATCAACTGAAGTTCTTGTACTCGGCCCCACAAACCTTAGAAACATGGTGTCTAACCAGATACTTACTCTGGATGGCATTACTTTGGAGTCCAGTAACACTGTGAGAAATCTTGAAGTCATTTTTGACTAGGATATGTCTTTCAACACACACATTAAACAAATATGTAGGACTGCTTTTTTGCATTTGTGCAATATTTCTAAAATTAGAAACATTCTTTCTCAGAGTGATGCTGAAAAGGTAATTCATGCATTTATTACTTCTAGGCTGGGCTGTAATTCATTATTATCAGGCTGTCCTAAAAGCTCCCTGAAAAGCCGTCAGCTTCCAAAATGCTTATCTGAATGATCTGAAATATCTGAATTTAGAAGCAAGAAATTAGAGGTCATCCAGGTCTTTATGTCTTTAAGACATTCCTGCAGTTTAACTAATTGATGTGTGTCATCCCTTAGTTGGCAAGATAGTGTATTTACTGTTGCGTGTAGATACAGTGTATTTCTCTTTAACATACATGCTAATTGATACAGGAGCACTACAAACAGACAGCTGATAAATTCCGCATTATCGGACACAGCCTGGGAGCTCATGCTGCAGGAGAGGCCGGTAGTAAAATTCTTGGCCTGGCACGAATCACAGGTAAATCTGTGCTCACACTTTAATATCAACTGGTAACTAAAGACATAACTGCAGATTTCTGAGATGTTTTGTATGTTCACTATAAATGTTTTTTTTTTAATTAAAAATAGATCAATTTAAATTTTGGGAGCTCTATATACATGAAAAAATATTTTATTTTTTATATTTTATATTGTGAAATTAAACTGTAAAGCCATACATTAAACCCTGTAAACATATAGTTGTGTGTTGATACATGGAGATACATATTGTATGCATAAATCTATTTCTTTCTAAATTCCATCATTATCCATCACAAGCACAACTTTAGATTTTAGCTATAGAGGACCAGGAGATCCACGGACATCAAAATAAAGGATTTCAGAGTTTGATAGTGATTGCGCAATACAATATGCATTAGTAAGTGTATTTGCAAATTACTTCTTAATTAGTTTTTAGACATTAACAAAGTAATTCATTATTTGATAATTATAAATTAAAACAATTATAAAATATTTCTAAATGAAATATTGATGCAATAATATTTCAAATAGAAAAGGGATTTACAGAAAAAAGTAAACTCAATAAAAACATCAATAAAAAACATTTCAAGTTCAACAATACAAAATAGCCATCCATCCATCCATCCATCCATTTGCTTCCGCTCATCCTGTTCAGGGTCGCGGGGGGGCTGGAGCCTATCCCAGCTGTCATAGGGCGAGAGGCAGGGTACACCCTGAACAGGTCGCCAGCCTGTCGCAGGGCCCACACAGAGAGACAAACAACCTTTCACACTCTCATTCACATCTATGGGCAATTTAGAGTAGCCAATTAACCTAACCCCAGTAAGTGCATGTCTTTGGAATGTGGAAGGAAACCGGAGTACCCAGAGGAAATCCACACAAGCACGGGGAGAACATGCAAACTCTACACAGAGGGAGAGGCCTGGACCAAGGTGGAATCGAACCCAGACCTTTCAGCTTTGCAAGCTGATCCTTTACGTGTGAGTTTGGGCGGGTCCTCGTCTGGAAACGGAAGCCGAAGGGCACAGACGTGGGAGAACACACTCCCCTTTCTTGTGCTGTGAACATATTTTACAGTACAAACCAAACTACTGCAGCATCTGCGTGCAGCACACAGGTAAACACAGACAGTGATTATTAGCAAGATGACAAGTATGCACTTTGCGTCCTTTTATCTGTGATATGGACTGATACAAAGCAGCAAGTTCAGCCTAAGGGCCCAACCTAATTCACAGTCATGAAAATCGCATCGCTTTTCTCATGTAATACACACCTTGCAGTGAAATAGTGGCAGAAAACTTTACACTGAGGTGGCAGAGTCATGCCCTTCTGCTGCTCTCATCACGTGTTCTTGGTTCCAGTTGAATGCCTTTTTTGGCCAAGCACCAAGTACATTCACAGTGGAAAAAACACTGAACGGTTCGAACACTGGGACTGACAACCGGTCAGTGGAAAAAGGGTCTCAGGCACTCATGTAGTAAGTCATCTAAAGGGGGCCATCTTCCTTATGTATTTGTGGATGCGACTTATTTCATCTTGGATCTGATGCTCATGAATCCTCACCATCATCGTTTTCATTACCTATAAAGTCTCATATTTTGGGTGAAGCCCTCTGTGCATTGTGAGGAGTTGTGGCTAACATTCTTGCATTTTCATTATGGCTACCTGGTACCCAGTACTGCCATCTAGCAGCTCCACTTCTTCAGTCTGGATCCCTTTACCTCTTTTTTGTCATCATTCAGCTACATCTATTCAGTACAAACATCCCAGTGTCTTTGCTGTAGATCTTGGTGAGGTGAATCAGTGCGCCATTCCTGGCTTGCAGTTTCACGTCCATGTACAGGACCTGGCAGATGGTCACTCCACTCCTGAATCTCTCTTTGCGATGAGCTGGCTGAAGTTTTTGTGGCCTATCACAATTGTAGCAGGGACAGCACATCACTTTGGTATGTCCCGTACTTGATGGTAACTTGGGCAAATGCCTTGGAGTTGGCCTCCAGTGTTGTCTTTCACAGTCTGAGTTCCTGATGAAGGTTATCAGTACACCAAGCCTTGTACAGTGCCAAGTACGCCTGTAGCTCTATGTAGAACAGTGAGTCATAGGCTTTCTTGTACTCAGTAGTGGCTTTGCTCAGGTTGGTCTTACAAACTTGGTTTAGTGTTCTGTAACCAGTGTTTGGTGCTCATGTGTTGATTCTTGTGCATATAGAACTTGGCTGTTTAAAATATTCACTTGGAGTCTCCATGTTGAAAGAAATGGTAATAGTTTCAGTTGTTCGAGTGTATTGTACTCTTGTGGAGGTCCTTCGTGTCTTGCCCTCTGTTAGCCAATCTGGATGGGTATCTGTTGTTAACAGGCCTCTTATTTCTTCAGCCATTATGGGGAAATTATAGTTCAGTGATGCTCGCGCACTGGCCGTCCTTTGGCAGTCAGTGTGCAGCTTTAGACTGCCCATTTACTTACAGAAAGCATCTGTTGTCAGATTGGGGCAGTGTCAAAAGTATGTGGTACAACTAGTCTGTGGGCTACTCTTGCTTATACTGTTAGGCCATCAGCCAGCTGTAAAGAAGAGCAGAGTTATAACAATGAGCTGAAATGAAAATGAGTGTTAAAAACAGTGTCCACTGTAGCCAATGCCTGTACTTTTTATATTATATTTTTTAATCTTTGTTTTTTTTTTCTTCATGCTTCTCCCATTCCTGGTGAGCTCTGCTGCTGATTCTTTCCCCGTTCTGGCCCACTCGTCAACAAGTCAGCATTCAACCAACGCACACCATCATCCATGTTGAGCAACATTAAACTGGAATTTTAGAGGACTGCATGGGAGCACATTTGAAAACCCCCTCTCTATTGGCTCTCTGTAGGCAAATGTCTCTGCAAATAGATGCATCCATGGTAGCATAAATTAAGCATTAGATGTGGATCATGTGAGGTCCTGCCATCCAGCTTTTCATGCCTGGCTCTTGTTCTGGCAGATTGCTATGACCTGCTTTTAGGCTCAAAAGCTACTTGTCATTGGTGTTGTGACACACTTTTCTCCAACATGTTCTTCCAGTATTCCATGGGTTAGCTCTGGGTGGGTTTGTCCTTATGCCATTGCCCCTTTTTTTTATGAAGTATAAATCATATCACAAATGGCATTACAATTTTAGCAAACAATTTGCAGAAGTGACCCATTAGCTGAAGGGTTAGCATGTAAACTACATGGATGCAATTAGTCTCTGGTTTGTTCCCATTTTTCCCCACAATTCTCGATTTCTCTTCCCTGTATTGACACTGTCTAATAAAGGCAACATAATCAATGAAAATTCTAAACTCCAGATAGCAGGTAGTAATCAGACTCCAGGGCCTACCATTGATCCCTCTGATATAATATTGTTTTTTCTGTCCAGGACTGGACCCAACTGAACCTTACTTCCAAGGCACTGATCCATCTGTCCATCTAGAGACCAGTGATGCCACTTTTGTGGATGTCATTCACACTGATGGACTTCCATTCAACTCAAAACTTGGTCCATATCACTGAATACAAATGTTTGCTTAAGGTCTTGACTGTACTTTCTAAAATCTTATCTTTGCACCAATATGACTTTCATTTCCCTCCTGTCAGGTCTGGGTATGTCAGAGTCTGTGGGTCACGTTGACTTTTACCCCAACGGAGGAGAACTCATGCCTGGCTGCTCTGCCAACAAAGGCAGTCCCACTGATCTTGATGCCATTTGGGAGGGTGAGATAAATCACAATACTCTCAATGACATTTTAGTCATATACTTTGATCACAGTCCTAATTTTGATATAATTTCACTTTTTCTGAGTCTACAGTCCCCCAAGCCCAGTTAGGTCACCTGTTGTATTTGGCTTTCTTTCTGTCTAGTTTTTAATGCTGGTTAAATACAGTTGTGGTCAAAAATTGACATGTACTCGTCTTGATTTCTTTGAATAATTAAACAGCCTCCACATTTAATGACTTTAAAAAACAAGAATTTGTTGTGCAAGTCTCAGTGACTCCGTGAGGATCTATAAAGAAAAACTGTAGATTTATACAAATTGAAGCCATTTTTAAACAACTGCAGATTCCAAGAACATCAGTTCAAACAATTGTACATAAGTACAAGTTATTTGCCTCATAAGTCCTCCTCAAGGAAGAAGGCTTAAAGCGCATGTATATAAGAGAATCAAAGAATCAAAACTTCAAACTTTTAATATGAAACCTAAACAAAAGCCCAAGCTCAAATATCTTCAAAGAATTCAAAACAACAAAAATCATATGACCATACATGATGCTATTTCTTACCATACATAACACAATGACTCAATGGAAAAATTGTAAAGAAATCCCAAGTTATTCCAGCTGGACCATTCTGAGCGGATATTTTTGATAAGGGATGGCGACGGCCTTCTTTTGAAATATGCTGCTGAGCAGAGAGGCTCAAGTGGCAACATTGTTGCCATTCCGAGGTATGGAATGGAGGAGATGGGGGTGTTGTCACAGCTGAATCTGCCACTTTTGATCCTATGGCTAAGAGAGGGTGAGTGGGAGCCAGGACTGCATATTTAGAGGTCTTGGGGTGCCTGGTGCTTGCCCTGTACTGGAACAGAAAATAGAAGCTGACCTCTTTCTATGTCTGTCTCTCCACTCTACTGTCTCACATTCTTAGCCTAAGATTCTCATTATTATTTTTTTATGTAATTCTTGCTGATAATATTTTCTGTGCAAATCAAACTCATAGCAGGCAGATTTGAGTCATCCAAAATTCTAAGTGCCTTTCAGTGCTCACTACTTCCTCATTCAATTCTGGTGTGTAACTCATGAGCTTATACTTGGCTAATTTCAATACTCTAATATGTATTATTAATATGTATTGATATCTTTTCAATTATTCTTCCATATCTAATACCATATCCATCTCTTCTCATCCTTGCCATGACATCTGATTCAATCTTTTTCCAGGTACCAAAAAGTTTGATGCCTGTAACCATGTTCGAGCCTATGAGTACTACAGCGAGAGCATTATTCAATCCAAAGGTTTTGTAGGATACCCCTGCTCTGACAAGGACAGCTTTGTGTTTGTAAGTTTTTGCTTCAGCTGAGAGAATTAGCCATTACTAGATGATACTGCCAAAGTGGGAGTTTTTACAGAACTCACATAAAGATGCATCTTAAATTGCTCATTAAAAGTTATTTTTGGGTAGCATTCAAACACCTTGAGTTTAAATAATTCTAAATGCCAAGGAACATAGATTTGATCCCTTTCTACCCTCTTTAGATACAAAATATTTCTTTGATAGTAGAAAGAAATGAGAACCCACCCAGTAAAAACTTGCTGAAAAGAGACAGAAGACGACTGTACTAGATCTCTGAACAATGTTGATATTGGGTTGAGTAATGATAATAATAAGTTTTCTGAGGCGTTTGCTCATCTGCAAACACCTCAAAAATCTATATTTTTCACCTCAGAAAATTCATGCTGCATGGTAGCACTGATAACATTTCATGAATTCATACACATGAAGACATATATAAATGGCATAAACATTTTTTTTTATATTATTATCTAGAAATTATCTGTAAATAACATTTACTTTAGTTCCTAGAGTAAATGTTATGTGGTTGTCTGATCACAACCATTTCACAACCAATTAAAATTAAAGTGTCTGGATTTTTTGAAACAACAGCTAGGTGTGATGTAGGTGTCCACGCAACTTTCACTTTTGAGCCAAATTAAACAAAATTTTAGCTTCCAAAGTGTCTAAATGGTAAATTGTTGTACCATTTAGACATTTTGGACTCAGTGTCTTTGGACTTAGTATCTTTTTGTTTCTTAAGTTTTTATCTCTCTTCCCCATTTACTTCCCTCTTACTTCCCTATTTACATTTACTTCCTGTTTTATTTTGGTACTCTGTCTTTTGTGCTTTGTATTTAGTTTTATTTCCTGTTTGTGTCAACCTAGATTCTATCCACCTGTGCCTCTTTTGACTGTGCTCACTTCCCCTAATTCCCCTCAGTCCTTGTCACAGCATCTATTTTTGCTCCTTGTGTCTTCTCTGCCTGGAGTCCTTTGTTATTTGGATTTGTCAGGATTAATCTAAATAAAGTTTAAACTGATCCCGATAGCCAGTGAAACTAGATTTATACAGTGTCTGAAAGGCTTTAAGATCCCGGTAAAATGTCTCCTAATAGAGGTCTGGGAGAGATCCTATATTTGTAATTTAACAAGTGACTTACAGCCAGCAGATAGGCCAAGTGAAACAAGGAAAATGAAGGGGTCCACATTTTCTCTGTCCGAGCGTGTGCATGGGGCTAGCACCTGTTGACACTGTATGACCCTCGCATGGTTGTAATCTATTTCTTTGGTTTTAGAAATTGATTTGGAAAGAAAAAAATTTTGTGTGTATGGATTGATGTAACTGGGCACCCCCCACGAAGGGCTTGTTTCTGCAGCTGCTCATGTTAATGACAGTTTATCCCTGCTTTGAACACATGTCCTGATCAAAGAAGGCTCAGAGAGAGCCAAGAATTACCTCATATGACTATGTCCTTGTTGAAAGATGCCAGCATCTCCTTCTTGTTTATCTCGTAAATGCTCTCTGGTGTTATTCCAGCAGGCCAAGATGACAGCCGCACAGTCAATCTTTTCCTACAGAATAACTTATTGCAAAACCATTACAGTTCCCCACCTTCATATTTATGAGGTGGCAATCTGCAACATTTTAAAGGAGTAAAAGGGGAAAAGTCTTTTAGGTTTGTCACTTTTTTCCTGACTGTTCATTGACAGGAGAAGATTCCTACTCTCATTCACAAGGTGAGCTCACTCTTGACACCTCACTATGTCCTTGTCTTCAAAGGGAAAGTGTTTCCCATGCGCAGACAGCAATTGCCTTCTGATGGGCCATTATGCTGACAGCTTTAATGTGACTGATGGCATTTCAAGGATGAAGTACTTCCTCAACACAGGCAGTTCAAAGCCATTTGGCCGTAAGTACACTGTCCTTCCTGTCCCAATAAAAATCTAAGAACTCACTGTTTAGATTTCACAATGAAAAACAATGAAGACGTGCTTGCATTGTTTTTTATTCTTTAACCTTAATTGAGTGACAAACTATAATTCCATTTAAGTCAATTTAGTTAACCTGTGGAACTTTGCATAGAAAGGCCAAGATGGTGTACAGACAGGAAAAGACTAGCAGCAATCAAAATAGGGACTCCAGCAATGGCAGGGGAAACAACCGCTGGAAATTGCAACGTAGACCAGCAAAGGAATGAAGTAACTGTGTAATCTCTGAAAGCTCCAAGTATCACCTCATGTATCACCAGTAGTGACACAGACACTAGCCAAATGCAAAACTAGTGGAAAACAGTCAGAAAAGATGAGGAGGGTAAAGAAAATATCAGTAACCTCTACCTGTTAAACAATTCCTGTTCTGGGGGTTGTCTCATTGTTGCCTCTCTAGTGAACTTGTTGTTAATTTCAGTAGCACCAAAGCAGCTGAAACTGATAACAACCTCCTCTTCTGCTTAACTGACCGGATCAATATCCCAAAAGTTTAATTGACTTGATGCTATATTCTGTTCCTTAAATTTTTTTTAGCTCCGCTGTCGATGACAGTCAGCGGAGCTGATCTGATACAGAGCTGATACTGAGCCATCCGGCACCCATCTGTCATCCAACTGTTATCTGTAAACATTTTTCTAAATTTGCTACTCCTTCTGGCCATTTATATTTGAAATATTCTCCAACTTTGCACAAATACACTGGATAAGGCTCTACAAAATAGGGGAGATGGATTTTTTATTTTTTTTAAGAATTGTTTACATTTTCAAGAAATACTCTACATTGATATTTACCTTGAATCCCTACTCCTCCTTTAGTCTTAGGCTGATCTTATTTCAGTGTGCAAAGCTATACAAAATGCATAACATGTTTTATCAGCAGTACATTTGGTTTAACTTGCTGCAAGTATTCATTTGGCAAATCTATACAAAATGCTGCAGATGAATTTCAGATTTTTGAATTTTTTAAGAATTTTGTACAACTTTTCAAAATTTAAAAGAAATACTGCAGATTGATGTTTAACTGCAATTGCTACTCTTCCCCTATTTTGTTGGTTCTTCTGAAATTTGGTATGAGTATTTATTAGGCAAAGGTCTACAGAATATACTAAACAGATTTAAATTTTTTTACTTTTTTTTAACAAAATTTTTAAGAAATACTGTACATTGAGGTTTTACAGATATGAATATTCACTGGGCACTGGGAATGTTGTAGACTGATTTTCAATTTTTTACTTTTTTATTATTATTATTATTATTTTATTTTTTTTACAAATTTGAAAAAAGAAAAAAGTATCCCCTCAATGATGGTTGATCTACAGCCAAAGTCATTTCCATTCCAATATATCACAGTAGAGGAAAATGCAAAATGCAAAATGCAAAACAAACAAAGAAACAAAAAAACCACAACAAACAGCACCTGAAAGATAAGAATACAACAAATAACAAACCCATACTCTTGTTCTGTTGTTTGTGTGGGTGCATGCCTCTGTGTGTGCATGTGTGTTTGTCATGAAACATCCTTGATAATGAGGGTGGGAAGCCACAACAATGACCCCTGGAGCCAGAGACAGGCAGAGTAAGACTCAGGAATCCCAGGCTGCCCACAGCCCCTCAAGAGCACTGAAGTCCCGAAACCACACATTCTAATGACGACCGCGTGTCCAACCTTGGAGAAGGAGGAGGGAGGTCCTAGCTGGGGTTCCCACGACCAAAGGGCAAGAGCCCCAGAGAACCAGTGACGATGGGCAGCAGACCCCAGCAGAGGCCGATCATCCCTGCAGGAGCCAAGGGAGGGCCCCAGGCACCTGAGAACTACCTGACACTGAGCAGAACTGGCCTGAGCCAACCGGAACCACAACCCCCAAGGGACCGGGCCAACGACCACGCCAAAACACCCAGCCTCGTGTGGGCAGCAAGGACCAGTGGGAAGCAAACAAGTCCCACAAAGGGCGAGGCGCAGCAAGCCACAGACCCAGGACCAGACACACACACACACACACACACACACACACACACACACACACACACACACACACACACACACACACACACACACACACACACACAAAAACACACACACAC
>JASGAU010372339.1:0-12804 GCA_030220045.1 Australoheros facetus
TAATTAAGTGGTTATTTTTGTTTTGGTATTAGGTTCGGGTCCGCATGAGACATCATTTCGGTCCGGATCCGGACCGAGGTCCGCCTATTGGTGATGGCTGGTGTAGACTGATGTGCTGCATATTTCTGATGCCTCACAGAGTGATGCTTACAACACTCAAACGTTATCACAGTGACGCCCTGTTGCAGGCTGGGTGCTGTACAAAGCATGTTAGTTCAGATGCAGCACTTTTTGGATATGGTTGCTGGTGTTTCTGAGCTGAGCTCGTTCTAATTCTGGATGAACTTAAAGGCTTTCACAGCTTCAATTAGCTTTTGGAAGTTTTAGCCACAGTAGCTGTTTTCCAGGAGAGTTTGTGAAGTCTCTGAAATCTGTCCCAAAAATCTGCCCGAGAGCTGATAAAGGTCAGAGCGGCCGAGGTAACAGATCGAGTCACATCTTCTGAGCCCTTGAAGGCTTCAGCACGTCTGTGTTCTGGTTCAGCTTTTAAACACTGTCGTCATCAAAACACCCAAATAGGAACACCGGGAAAAAAAAACTACTGTATGCAGTTCATGCTTTTTATGCACTGTGTCACTTTCTGCTTCTTCTATCCGAACTTCAAAAATTCATCTTCATAGGGCACTTATGAACTTTTTTAAATGCTGTGCTAATTTTACAAAGATCACCTTTTTTTTTAGTGTTTCTTTAGCAAAACCAGTCACTGAGAATAGTGTGCAGCAACACATGCATCATGTAACTCTGTGTAATCTTTACTAAGAAGCTTAAATCACATTTGCAAACTATTTTCAATATTAATGGTTTTAATAATATTGATAATTTGCCAGTTGAAAGAACTGAGAACTTCAAGGGAATTTGATGGCGGATACAAACAGTCGCTCTTATGGACGCTGAGCTGGTGAACGTTCAGCTGAGTAACTGTGACTTGCACAAATGCACGTCTGTTGGGCCACATTTCCTGGGAAATCCGTGCATTGCTCCAGACTGGGAGTTCCTGTGACAGCGTGTACTGACTGTTTAAACTTGTGGAAATCTTCAACTCTTTAAAGATACCGTCACAATTTGAAATCCATATTATGACAAAGATTTGAGTCATTCAGGTTTATAATCCCATATATTGCCCTGTTTATCTTTAGACTTGAGACTTCGAATGAAAAAAATTTTTTTATGACCTTGATTGGCTCAAAACTGCAGTAGAACTAATAACGCTTCTCCAACACATCAGCCGTTCAGTAACTTACAGAATCATTTCGTGCTTTCTGATCTTGTACAATCATAATTTACTACCACAGCTGGTAGCTGTTTTCTCACGGCTCTGAAAGCAGCAGGAAGTTTGCATCGAAGTCATTGAGAAACTCTGGCTTTCTTTGTCTGGGCAGATGGGAAGCCGCGGCGCCATGTCCTCCTCCCTCTGTAGATCCAGGTACGTCAGCTGGTATGTGGACACCGCAGAGTCACAAACACCTGGAACTGCAGATCTGACATCCACGGGTAAGCTCCAGCACACTCAAAGCAAGTTTACAAAGGTTTTTGCAGGTTGTTGCAGGATTTGTATGGCTGTCATCACACAGGAAGCACCAGCGAGTTGTTGAAATATTTAATGTGAAGGAGACTTTAAAACATTTTATGGAAACCAGGACACAATTTTATCTGGTGAACTTTTATCCAGGGATATCTGGGTATCTTTTCCAGAACAGTTTCTGTTTCTGGTTTCAGCTTTCAAAATCCATGTATAATTAGAATGAAGAATACATTTGGAATGCATACTGATGAGTCCTACACTCTTTCTTTGCTGTCTCTCGTTTTCCTTTGCACAGAAGATCTTTGCTCTCAAAAGCAACAATCAGCTGCTGTGGATTCGACCCCACTGCTCCTTCTGTCACCAACAGAAACTGACAGAGGAGACGTTAGTGCAGCATCTTCCCTTCAACACAAACAGCCAAGAGCCAAACATCGCAAAGCTTTTAAATGTTCCCGCCACTCCAAGTCAAACAGACTCAGTCAGAGCAGTGAAGGTGTGGATGACGACAGTGACAGAGGCAGCAAAAGGAACTTGAGAACCCCAGATTCCGACCTCCCGACAAAAGAGGAACTTTCCTTTTTGCATCCAGAGGATGAAAATTTCCACCTTCCCAGGAGCAGTCCGGTCATCTCCAGACGCAACAGGCCCGTCTCCTGGCACGGAGGGATAAATGATGCATCTGATCCCAGGTAACTACTGTATACTGTGTATGTTCAAAATATCACATAGTATTGCAGCAATACATTTTAAAGAATATCATTACTACAAATGGTTCCAGAAAAAATGAAAATGAAAAAGAAACACAAATGCAAATGTACAATAGATTTCATACACACACTACATTAGAAATAATAACATGCTGTGAGAAACACCTGTCAGCTACACAACTTTAAAATGTGCAGGTCTGCTCTTTGTGCATTTAGACAACTGAATTCAACACGATAGAAGCAAAGAGCTATGGCATGCGGATGTCATCAGTTCTTTAGCTCTCCTGCGGTGCGACGGACAGCCTGGGTCTTGTGGGTTCTTCTCTGTCTGTCTCAGGCTTCTGGGGGGCGTTGTTGTGGCTTCTCACCCTCGTTACCAAATACGTTTCATGACACCTAATAGACAGGCACTTGTTGTTTTTGCACTTTTGGAGCTGCATGAAACTGAGTGTGATGACACAAGCTACCACACAGCTGGCAGGAGGCTCAGTCTGGGGGAAGTCCTAAAAAGAGTTCAGGACCTAGAGCAGAAATTTGAGAGTTTTGTGAGAAGAAAGGGGAGGACATTCAAGAGCTCTCAGATGCAGAATGGAAAGCAAATATTTTGCTGTTGGTGTGACTGTTCTTCACATTTCCACTTTACACACTGAGCCTGACTTTAATGCCAGATTTCTGTCATTGAACAAGAAAAAAGAACTGAAAACTGGAGATGAAGTCACTGAACTGCAAGCAGAACACTTCCTATAATGTTAAAACTTTGCAAAGACATGTACATTTGTTCACAGCTGGTAGAATTTGATGAGCAAATCTAATCAGCATCATCACCCTGAATCTAAATTGCTGTCTGCTACCCCTCACATGAACACCACATCCTGTCCTGCACCAGTCCAATAGTGCATCACTGTAAATTGCACAATACTGCAGACTAACCAGTTTCACCTCCACTCCACTGCACAAAGCTGCCCACTACATATTTTTATGCAGTCTCTGAAAAGCACAAAAGTATACTTTAGTTAGTTTTGCAAGACGTTTCACATAAGAACTAAATTCAGCAACTATTTGGTGTGGGGGTGTTTTTCAGGAGTTGGGCTCGGCCCTTAGTTCCAGTGAAAGAAACTCTTAATGCTTCAGCATCTAAAGACATTTTGGAGAATTTCATGCTCCCAACTTTGTGGGAACAGTTTGGGGATGGCCCCTTCCTGTTCCAACATGACTGCACACCAGTGCACAAAGCAAGTCCATAAAGACATGGATGAGTGAGTTTGGTGTGGAAGAACTTGACTGGCCTGCACAGAGTCCTGACCTCAACCTGATAGAACACCTTTGGGATGAATTAGAGCGGAGACTGTGAGCCAGGCCTTCTCGTCCAACATCAGTGTCTGACTTCACAAATGTGCTTCTGGAAGTGGAATTCCCATAAACACAAACAAAGGGTGGGCTGACATTATATTAAACCCTATGGATGGATGAATGGATGGATGGATGAAGAATGGGATGTCACTCAATTTTATATGAGTGTGAAGGCAAACGAGTGAATAGTTTTAGCAATATAGTGTATTTGAAAAGGTAGAGATAGTACTTTTGGCCACTCCCTTATTTCCCAAGGGGTCACCACAGTGGATTTGCATGTTTGATTTGATTTGAATGTCCTGCCTGACGCAGCCCTACAATTGATCCGGGCTTAGAGTCAACAAGGAGCACACAAACTTGGGGCCCTCGAGGCTGGGCTTGTGCCTCCTACTGGTCTTGAAGCAGGAATCTTTTCCGTGTAAGGTGAATCTGTTAACGACTACACCAAAGGCAATTTTTTGTTAAAGCAGACCTATGGAGACATCATTCAGTGTAGTGTGTAGACCAAATGCAGGTTCACTTGCTGTCTATGTCACAAGCGTTGCCTTTTTGGTGCAGTCCACCACAAAGAAATGGAAATGCAGCTTCACTTAGTTTCAAATAAAACATGAAGCAAACACAGCACACGCAAAAGTTCCAAAGTACACATCTCTCTCAAGAAAAATAAAAAAGATCTGCTGCTGTGTGGGTGCCTCCCTGCCCAAACTAAAAGATGATCGCCAGACAGATCAGCAGCCAAAATAACAGCCAAAATAACAGTTCCTAGTTGATGAGATAGAAAAAAGGGAACAGACAAGTGAAAGAAGACTACCACATAAAAAAAACAAAACAAACAAAAACAAAACCCTTCATGTCTTAGCGAGCGGGCTGGGAACCTTTCCTTCAGATAAAACACTATTTCACATGCTGCAGAGTTTGTGTGTGCTTGTTTTTGAAGTTACACACATGAAAACATGAAGACCGCCTCTTAGTATTCATCACCTGCCCACAGAAACACACTCTATAGCCACATTTAGTTTGCTGTTTTCTCGCCACCTTGGCACTCGGGTCTACATAGAAACATGGGCCAGTCTGTTTGCCACTGCGTTACTCTGACACCACCACTTGATGGCGCCCAAACTTTAAGTTCTTCACATAATGCAGCATAATGAGGCTTTAACTGAGAGCTGGGGTAAAGTAACACACTTTAAAACTAATAAGGTTTAAAGCTTGTATATATTTCTGCTATTAAAACTATACAGTATGTCGTACAGTAAGCCTCACTTCCTGTGCATAATTGCAGCAGGAACCAGTGAACGCTGCTCATGACTGACAGTGTTTAACGTTTCTGACACTTGGTGGTAAATGTCACAATGTTATGAAAGTTGCGTGGTTGCCTCAAGCCTATGAGCAAACAGGAACTGAGATGAATAAATAAAGAGGCCTTTAAAAAAAACATCTGTGGTTTTATGCATCAATGTGTTTTTAACAGCAGAAAATCCAGCAGCTAAAATATTTTTAACATCATCCCCAAAACAGAGCAGAGAGCCGAGGCTTACTCTTTATCATTTCAGCCCAAATATCAACTTTACATTAACTTTTTTTTTTTTTTAATTGTCATAATTTGCAGCACTCAAGTGCAACATCTGCAATAACAAGTCTTTCACAGACTGTTAGTTAATCATCTGTCAGTCATTTTTCTGCTTAATAAACAACTTCAGCTCTGCTTTTGGATTTTGGTGCTTAGGCACCAGAGGAAATAATGAATTACTGAACTGTAGAACAGTTCAGCTGCTTTGAGACTCTGTAGGTCAGCTGGTACTAACTAGTTACATTTGATGTTAATCAGCTGTTTGTCAGGTGATGTATGGAATCAGTATCCTTACAGTTTAAATGCTGCCGCTGTATCCACCACCCTAATCCCAACTGACACTGCAATTATTACAGTTTAGTTCAGCTTTATTGGTTTATTCCAATGGTTTTAAACTGTTACAACTTAAACTGGATTCCCACACATCATCATACAAGCAGAAAACTGACATCTGAAGACATTTTAACTCAAAATGTGCTCTGTCTTTATTTCTTAGGTGAATTTTCTTTCACTTGCATTGTTTTGACACTTTTTCATCTAAAGTGAAACATTTCTTCTGTTAGCTCGGATCGCTCGTCGCCCACTTCTGGTTCACTGTCTCTGGGTCGGCATGAGTGCCTGAAATCTACCAGTGAGGCGGATCTGAAATCCAAACCAAGCTCCTGTCAGGCCTCATCCCCCGCGCAGGCGGTTAAAAAGCAAAACTGTACCTCAATCTCATCAAACCTGAAGCACCTCCTGACCCCCGGCCTTCACCTTCCCTACAGTGGACAGCAGGGAGTAGCTGACGAGCACAAAAGGCGGAGCCGAAGTAGCTGTGCTACCCCTCACACAGCAGGTAAAACAAGGTTTATTTATCAGCTGTGCCAAACAGTAGATGATGGGTGGAGGTTCTACTGTGCCTATTAGGATACTAAACCACCAACCAAACCATGCTTTTTCAGCTGCACATTTTCTTTAATTAAGGGAAAAGACTGATAATCTACAGAAATATTTAGGGTGGCATCATCCAAATACTTCTGAATCTCAGTGTGATGAAGAACAATAACCCACATGTCCTTCTATACTTGCTGTCTAAGGTGTAAAAGTTGGAAAAACATGAAAGAACCGTGGAAAAAAATCTGTGGTTGTAGACGGCACTCGTATGCCTGTCAGGTCTGTCGGGCACCATCAGACTTATCGTGCAGTCGAGTAAAAACTGAGCTGAACATCAGTCGTAGCCTCACAAAGCTAGCATCAGCTGGGTTTGTCAGTTATTTTACCAGGTTACAATGTCAACCTAATGAAATTAACAAGACCGACATCACTCCCAGCATGTGTTTAAATTTGCTCTGCACTAAGTAAAGAAGGCTGACAGTGATGATGCTGATGGCAGCTGTAGGAAGAAACATCTCTGAAAGTACATCGTGAGACAGAAGTAATGATCCTCATAATAAAGATGGCCAAAGTTTAAAATATCATATATAAGTAAACATTTTTCCCACTCTTGGTTCTGTATGATGTCACTGAGAGCATATACTTTTAATGTGATTATCTCAGGCACATGACTCTGAAGCACAGAGGCCCTGACCACCTGCTGCGCCAAGACCTCGTATACGATAACGATAAGGATTATGATGAACTGCTAATCATGTAATACTGCTCCAGGCCTGGTCCGTGTGTGTGTGTGTGCGCACGCGTGCGTGTGTGTGCGTGTTTGTGTGAGAAAGCCCAGAAATCCAGGAGGGTTGTTTTTGTGTGTTTTGTCAGGAGGCTCCACCTCAGCTCAGCAAAGCAAAAAAAGAAGCTGCAGTGACATCCCAGAATCCTCTGCAGAGATCTTCAGGACCAGCTGTGAGCTGGAAAAGGTGTCTTACATTTTTTTCCACAGTTTTTATTACTTACTTTGTAATTAATGTAATAAATTTAATTATCAAAGGGTTAAAAGACACTTTATTTTTGTCATATAAAACAAGTGCTCATTATCAAAATTACTGGTTCTGACAAACAACTGCAAGTTAGAAGCTACACATGTGAGAAATAAAAACTTTTTTAACCTGTTTACATGTTAAATTTAAGTTATAGTTAAATTGGATGTTTTTTAATGTTTTCATTTATTTTAAAGTGTTTTTCTAAATAAATGTCAAATATTTATTTGACATTTATTTCCTGTGTGCAGGAAAACACTCATTTTATTGTGGTGGACATGGTGCTGGAGATGCTGGAAAGTGCAAAGTGGACTCTGAGTTTAGATCAGGGGCTTTCCACCATGGACACACACCACGACACACACTGCCAGATGTGCAGACAAAGACACAAAAGCTCCGCACAGGACAGTTCACCACACAAACAGACATGCAAAGCGCAGCGATGCGCAGGAGACTGCAGCACAGACGATCCCAGACAACAGAGTAACAAGCATAGGCATCCAGAAGAAGACATGAAGACGGCACATAGAGACACACACTCGTATGTGCAGGATCAAGAGGAGAAAGCCAGGAAGGACGCGGCTCAGCATCAAATAAAGACTCTGTCTATGCTCTCCACTGACAGCGGCTTTGAAGGTAAAAGATTTTCTTTGTATTTCTTTTTTCAGCAAATATTTGCTTATCAAACATATAATCTCAGCTGGGGATCAGAGTTACCCAAGAGTTACCCTTTCTCCTGATGATGTTTTTAGACAAAAAGCCAAGCGATGGCTATTTTGTTACTACAATTCTTCCAACCAAATCTCATAGAAATCCATGCAAATACTGTGAAGATAGTTTCAAAAGATTGATTGTTCCTTTCCACTAACCTTCCATCTGAGTCAAATATAACAAATTGCTCATAACAACACAATCTGATCAGCAGCAGGTGCTCTTTTGACAGCTCCCACACCCACACTGATACCCATTAAACTAATATGCAGATCTTTCCACTGAAAACCTTTCAAATCAACCATGTTAAACTAATCTACTGGCTGCACATGTGCAGGTAAAATATGGGACACTAAACTACACAGTCATTATATTAACCAACAATGAACCCCCTGCTGAATATCACAGCATCAACACAAAGAGGCAAATCTAGCTGACTAGCTGACATCTAAAAAAAAAAAAAAAAAAAATCACAAAAATTATATACCCTTAAAATGGCGTCCATCTTTAAAATGGCCATTTTAAAGATGCTGATTTTTAAATGGCTATTAAACCACTCATCCAAAGAGTGATGCAAACATAATTCCAAGTTGGGACGATATGTAAAAATTCAGATCTCATAAATCTATAATTGACTTTATAACAGGAAGTGAGTGTTAGAAATGTTACTGTTTTTTCTATGACAATCATCAACATATACATATTAATATCATCAATGGAATACAGAAATGGATATTAAGCTCTATTTTCTTGGATTAAATAGGAATAAACATAACCATCATATGATGCGTTTACGTTTCAGACTGTGGAGCTGATCATACATTTCCGCAGAGAGAGACTCTAAGAAAGTAGGAAACTGTTCTTTTCAGTCAACATTTTCAGAATCTGAACACTTGTTGTGAAACCTGAGTGTCTCTGTGGTTTCCCATAATGCAGTGCTGAGCAGCTGGCCCAGCACCTCGTGTTGGAGTTCAAGAGGAGTTGGCTCCCTTCTAATGAGCTTCAGCGTGGCCGGCAAAGCCTCCGTAGCTCGCTTCAGGAGGTGAGAACAACAGAGCCCCCGTATCACCCACAACACTTTCTCATAGAACTATTTTAAGTATAAAATAAGGTGTAGGTGGCAAATGTAGGTGGCTGGTGACCAAGAAGACTTTCTGGTACTGGTTTTTCCACATATTTGTCACACTGTCGTAGCTGTACTGTCCTTTGTGACTGTGCAGCTACAACATGTTCTTTGACGTGGTTCTCCAAAGTTCTCTTTAACATCTAGATAATACTAGAAGAGACCCTAAAACCATTATGGAACCTGGAAATGACTGCAGCTGTCCTCTCTTCTTCCTGTTGATGCCAGTTGCCTGGTACAGGAAGAGTGGCGGTGAGCAGCAGCAGCCTGACAGAGGAGATCAGACAGCGTACCAGGATGAGAGGATCCCTCAACTGGGCACCTCCACGCTTCCAGATCATCTTTACAGTCCAGCCCACACTCAGGTTTCCTTTACATGTGACGACACAACAGCGCAGTGGCAGAATGACCTATTTCTGACTGATGCACTAATGAGTGTGTTTTTCTGTCTTCAGGCGAAGTGAGGTCGTGGCTTTGCAACACTTCCTGTGTGCAGGCTGTGGGACCGAGGTGGAGCCCAGTGAGTTCTGCATTACATAAAATGAACTGTTGGGGATTTTTGATTTAAGACATAAAAGAACATTTTTAATCCCTCTACAGGAGGTCAAACCATGGTCAGAAAAAGCTTCCATTATTGAGAAAGGAGACAGATTAGTAGGCCAGAGTCCATCTTCTTTATTAATATGATTGCCATATGATATAATATAGTTGTCAGCAGATGAGACAGAAACACAATAAATAAATGTTTTAAAAGTGTTCTCCACAGTGATCTAGGTATTACATTACCATGGATACTGTCCAGCATATATTCAACAGGTTTCAGCTTCGTCTTCACGCTGTAACGTATGTGTAACTAATAAAACAGGAACTCTAAGAGTCTCTCTCTCCTGCCAGGGTACATCAAGAAACTGCGGTACTGTGAATACCTGGGCAGGTATGTAAAATAATGTGTTGTTACATACATACATACAGGCCCCAGTATATATATATATATATATATATATATATACACACATACACACATGCACACACACACACACTTTTGTGTATAGTTATTGTGAATGGATTATTGACCTATTGTAATTTTTTTTGCAGGTATTTCTGTGACTGCTGTCACAGCAACTCTGAGGCCGTGATTCCAGGTCGAGTTTTGTCCTGCTGGGATTTTGGAAGGTAATAAAATCAGACAATAAATGTTACACTGATAGTTAATAAAAATGTTGTTTACAGTTATTCTACAGCTAACAAACAATGAAACAGATATTTACCAGTTGTTTAATGTGTAGTTTGTAAAGAGGCACCGGTCATCTGAATGATTATTGTAAAGTTGCAACTGATGTTTAGGAAACTTGACTGGTTGATGGCGTTGTAATATTAATGTTATAAAGATCCTAACAATATAACTCATCATCATACTAATATTGCAGGTACCCTGTGAGTGATTTCTCCAAACAGCTGCTGGACTCGGTGTGGCATCAGCCTCTGTTTGATCTGACCTGTGTCGGTAAAACTCTGTACAGTAAAGTGAAGGAGCTGGACAGGTTTAGGGTGAGTTAACATTTAAATTATTGGTATTATGCTTGGCATCATCTAATTGACTAAAACTCTCAGTTTAATTTTACGGTTGTGATCCATATACAGATAAAATCTGCTGGTGCCTTCATATTAGTGTAATGAGATGCAAAACATTTGTTATCAATACTAATATCAATGATCAATCAATAAGTTAACACAGCTGTACTAAAAAAGATTAAAAACATGAAGCGATATTAACAGTGGTTTATTTTAAAAAGCGATTTTAAAAGGCAGCACGGTGGTGTCGTGGTTAGCACTGCTGCCTCACAGCTAGAATGACATCTAGAAGGCCTGGGTTTGATTCCACCTTGGTCTGCTGGACCTCTCTGTGTGGAGTTTGCATGTTCTCCCCGTGTCTGCGTGGGTTTCCTCCCACAGTCACAGAGTTACGTTAATTGGTCACTCTAAATTGCCCATAGGTGTGAATGGTTGTCTGTCTCTTTGTGTTGGCCCTGCGACAGGCTGGTGGCCTGTACAGGGTGTATCCTTGTCCTTGTTCTTGTCGTAGCTGATGATAGATAGATGACCTAAGATATGAAAGAAAAAATTCAGACAGATCTAATCAATACACATTGAAAAGAAAAACATTAAACTATGAAAGAAAGAAAAAAAAAAGTAGGAGTGTCATGGTTGTGGGCCGGTGGCCCAGGGTTTGAGTTCCTTTTTGTTTAGTTCCACTTTGTTATATTTTTGCCTGTTGGCTGTTACTCTTTAGATCCTCAGTTTGTTGTGGCTAGGCTTTTTGTTTAATTGCATGTTATTCTGGATTTCTTGTTAGGTTTGGGTGTTTTGTTCCACTTCCTGTTTTATTTTGATAGTGTGTGTTCCTTGTGTGTTGTGTTCCCCCTGTCTGTGTGATTATGGTCAGCTGTTTTCCCACCTGTTACTCCCCTCAGTAACCCTTGTGTATTTATTGCCTGCTCTTGTCTTTGTCGGGTCCTAAGTCTATTTACGTTTAGGTTAACGTTTGTGCTGAGTGTTTGAGTTTCGAGTCTCTAGTTTTCTCAAGTGTCTTCGTGTAGCTGGCCCCTGTCCAGCTTTGTTTTCGTGTTTGCTTCAATAAACGTTAAGCACAAGTATGCTCCCACTTCACGTCCTGCTCTGAGGTCCTCTCTGCCCTGCCTGCAGCACCCAGCTGTGACAGTGAGAGATTATTCTCAGAAATTAAAGCAAATTGCTGCTGAATTCAGTGGTCCAGTATAATTTTGCTGATTTCGCTGTTAAATTCAAAACAGAAGCTGAGATTTAATTCGAAATTATTAGATTACTTTCATTTATTTTTGGATTCCCTGCATTCTTTTTAACACTCTCTGCTTCCATCAGGAGCTTCAGGATCAGCTGCTGGGCATCAAGAAGCTGTTGACAGCCTGCAGATTATCAGGAAGGTAGAAACTCTTCTTTGTTTGTTTTCCACATTAAATAAACTCTGGCATAAACAACATCTGAAAATAATATAAAGTAGGCTGTTATATTAAAATAGTAAGTTATGTATAAACTGAAGTTGTTTTTGTTCTATAAAATGAAGATGTACAAACTTCATTCACAGTTGTGGCCCAAATGTTTTGGCAGTGGAACAAAGTTTATTTTTCATGCACTTTGAGTACTTTTTTTTAAATGTATTTTTTGATTCTATGATATAGAGAAGAGCCATCAGAAGGATTTCATACGTTTCAAAAACTTCTATTGGTTAATAAATAAAAATGTTTTTGCAGTACTGCCAAAATATTTGCTCACAGTTGTGGTTTCAGGTATAAAACATAAAGTTCACGTAGGTCACAGAGTGACTGGGATACAAAGAGGAAGTCATTTCCCCGAAGAAAATCCCAGTGTGAGGTGACAGCAGTGGGAGAACAGCAGTGAAAGCTTGTGGAGGTGAGTGAAGCTGACACCCCACCCACGTGAAAAATTCCAAAAAATAGACTGAGCGGTTAGTGCTTCGTTTGTCCTGGTTTGTGCCGTTAAAACTAGCGTTTGTGCTGCTTTCGTTTTTGAGTGATTAAAAATTATAATTTTGGCCGATGACGTCATCATCCCCCCATCATGCTCCAAAACAAACCAGAGTGGTCTACTTTTTGTTGTGCTTGGTTTGTGCTGGTTTGTGCCGTTAAAACTAGCGTTTGTGCTGCTTTCTTCTTCCTTTTTTTTTTTTAGCTTATTGATGGTGGGCAAGGAAATTGGTGCATTACCATCACCGACTGGTATGGAGTGTGGACCAGAATGTCGCTCAAGGGTTATGTGTTAATTTTAGAATAACAAAATACTGTCTGATAAATTTTCCTCTTTGAGATTTTTCCAAATATATCAACTAAATCTAGCTTTACCGTATTTTTCGGGCTATA
>JASGAU010372344.1:2249-12923 GCA_030220045.1 Australoheros facetus
CCACAAGGCCTGGCTCCAGGGTGGGGCCCTGGTAACCCAATCCGGGGCAGGGTAAACAGTTCCCTTGATGACCTTTTCATAGGTGTTTTCTGAATTGCTCTTTGTCTGGCCCCTCACCCAGGACCAGTTTGCCAACGGAGACCCTACCAGGGGTGACCAAAGTATTTGATGTCCATTTTGTGCAGAAGAGGAGTCAAATAATGAAGCAAAGACAACAAAAGTTGATAACCACCAATGTGATACCCCTTATGTTCTCTGTTAACCAGCTAACGCAAAGAACTAGGTTGAAGTGCACTCCTCAGGTAGCAGCAAAAAACAAACAGAATAGTTGCAAGATGGTGTGTTATGATGCAGTTGAGTCCTGTATTTAGACCTTTTAGCCCAATTTTGGTCTCCACCAAACTTTGCTTAATGTTGCCATGAATGAGATTGATGAAAGAAGAAAAACTAAATATTAGAAAAACCGTGTGAAAAGAAATGTAGTTAAATTATTGGTATTCTCTCTTTCACTACCTACACATTTGAGGAATTGTTAGAATTACTCAGTGCAAAAGAAAGCAAATCTTCAGAGGCTTAATATATAAAACTGTGTTTTTAAAGTCGAAGATGAAGCAAATAAAAAAATAAATCATTAAAAATATCTATCTGAAACAAAAAATATATATATATGAAGAAAATCAGTGATTTGTATTACAAGTTTTCCTGTTATCTCCTTTTCAACATGTGGTACCTCCCACCTATTTTTTTCTTTTTTATTTGTCTGTTCACACACATGCTAAGAGCATATATAAACAAACACACCAGTACTCCCACCAGCAATCACTGCCAGAGGTAATATGTCTATTGTTCGACCAGCACGTCAAGCACTTATCCCTGAGTGTTTGCAGGCTGCTGAAAGGAAAGAATTAAAGGTGAGTGTGTGTGTGTAAATCATTCACACACACAGGTCGCTAGGCTGCAAAACCATGGCAACATTTACGGGATCAAGCATGAGTGGCAACTGTGAGATTTCAGTTTACTCTGGCGTTTGTGTGTTTATGAACATGTTGAAGCATGGAGACTGTAGATAACTTAGCACAATAACTAAGTTGGCCATGGAGCAGATGAAAAGTAAATAAATAAATAAAAACCAATACAAACCCCCCCAAACAATGGTGCAGATATTAGAAAAGAGCACACTGAGATCCATGGATGCTTCACGTGTTAGGTGAAGTTATTATCCAGTTATGGCACACATAATGGCAAAAAAACTGTACAGAAAATTACAAACAGAAAACAAAGATCTGAGTTATTGAGAGTCTTTAAGTAACTTCTGGCATCTTAACTTTTTGTTGAAAAAATTCCTCTGCTTTCTGGTTAAAAGATGTCTTAGATGAAAAACAGTCTTATAAGAACAAAGTGTAATACACAAATCTAGTGGCTTTCATATTCACTATTTTTTTTATTAAAATATTACAAATTGTATTCTCAAATAGAGTTAAATATCACGGTGGATGATTACAGTCATTTGGCTTTAGGTTCATTAAAATAATGCTGCCTCGTACTAATTTTTAGTGGTTTTGTCTCTCTCTTTTTTTTTTTTTTTCTTTTTCAGGACATCACAAGCAGGAATGAGATGCTCTGTGGGCTGAATCCAGTCCTGGACCATATTTTACTCATGTGTCTCCTAGAAAATTGATTGGATCTTTGGTGGTGGCAAATTCCTACCAGTATAATGGTGAGCATATTTATAAAAATAATGTTTAGAAAGTAACAATTTATGATAGTAATAAGTCATTTGTTGAGCTTTAGTTAATACTTATTTGTAATTAACGTTTAAATATTTCCCAACCACATATAAGAATTGGAATGGTTATTATAAGATTGAAACTAGTTCTGTTTCCATTTGCTGTATGTTTGGTTTGGCACCAAAACTACTAGGTTATGTTTAGGAAGCGATCGTGGTTTGGGCTCAAATATAAATGTTCACAGCACTGTATTTTGTGTAATTATAGTTAATGGTATCCGGTGCATTAACTCTGACATTAATGTTTCCTACTTCCAAGTGTCCATACGTGAATTACTGGGAGTGAAACTGCTCTTAGCATTGTTGTAACATGTGTGTCATGGCACAGATGCTGGAGTACACCTTGTGACTAACTCTGCCAACAGTATTTGAAGTCCTCTTAGTGCGAATGGACTCAGTGATGAAACCATTAACACAAAATGAAAGTCACATTTGGTAATCATTAACAAGTCCATAATATAGAAAATGTTACGTGTCCAAGTCTTCAGAATGTCATATTTATTCTGTCTTATCAGCTATGATACCATAGGTAATATAATGTCCTTCTGAAGACTCAAAAACTGGCATATTCATATTTTCAAGGCCATCCTCGGTCTGCTCCCATCTTTCTTGGTCTCAAGACTTATATCCTCTGCGCTGGTGTTCAGCTCCTTTCACCTGGAATCAGCTGCAAAATCAATTGATTCTAAGGGAGCCATTTCACTAAATGAGTTTTAAGTCATTATACTGTAAACGTTGCAGAGACATTTTCTTTGTTTTGAATTCTGGAAGTTTTTGCATCTCGGTCTTGAGCTTATGCGCCTGTGTAAACTTACTTTGTATATTTTTCTGTATGTAAATGTGTGGCTACTCTGGCAAAATATATTTTTAATCTCAAAATAAAATGAATGAAAAAATATATAATTATACATTGTTACAGTGTTACCTTTGTTGGTTGTAATGAGAACACATTCAAATCTAAATAAGCATACTGGTTAAAAACATTAGCGTCTCATAGATCCCCAAAATGCACCAGACCATTTCAGGTGGCTTTCCTTCCCTGTAGTCTGTGGTGGTGTTTTCAAAGCTAGTCATACATGCTTGGACAATCTTCAGAGAGAATTCCCTGAAAAAGAATATATTAAATGTAAATAGAGTCTTCTCTATTAGAGAAAAAAAAGTATTTTCTAGGGGTAAATCCCTGTGAATATAAACAGACATTGCTACTTTGCTACAGGTATATAATTTAAAATTCTGGATGGTTGCTTTCATGCGCTGCAACATTACTGAGTTATTTTAATATGAAGAATATATAAATACATACTGTGGATGTGTACATTCTGGGTTGTCTCTGGTCTTTGTACTACTGTTTTACATTTGCTGCAGATGTTTCTGTTCATGGCTTCATGCACTAATAAAACAGCTTGTTATAAAAAAAAAAAATCATTTGTGGGAAGAGAAAAGATTTTAAATTCTCTTGATTCAGTCTTACAAACATAAAAAGGACAAAAATTCAGACTAAACGGGAAGCAGCATTAATAGGTGTCCCCTGTCGGGCAGCTATCAGTCAGTGTTAGTGAATCTGCAAAAGTTTGGCAGCCATCACATGAACAGCTGGAGTTGTGATCATTCTTTCCATTTTCTTTGACACCTACTTAGAATAGATTAATGAAAAATGAAACGCCTTTCAGATGTTCTTTCTGCACTTGCTCACTCACTTCCCTTCACTTGTGCTATTAAATGTACTGTTAAGGAGTGAAGACATTAACAGAGAAATGCAACAGATAATATGGACATTTTGTGCATAAGCTGTGATATGAGAGATGTATTAATGGAGGGAAATTATTGTGCATTCAATTACGCCACAATGCCTTCCAGAGAGGTTTGTGCGATTTTGCTGCGGCCTGTCACGATGGGGGTCCCCCCCACCTCGTCTGACTGATGAACACCCTAATCTGCTAATGCTAATCTCACCAAACGGAGTGGAGGTGGGTTTGAGGGGATGTGTGCGCGGGGGGTTATCTGACGAGCCAAACGCCTCGACTCGCAGCTCGCTAACGGTGGCCAATAAAATTAAAGAGCCGGTGTGTGCCCGGGCGGCAGAGGAAGACGAGGGAGGAAATCAGAGATAGATAAACAAATAGAATCATAAAAAGGCAGGGCGCTGCTGAAGTGGTAATTCAGTGGGAGTTCATTAGGGGAGAGACGGAGGAATGAGGAGTGGAGGGCTAAACTGTGGATGACATTACCTCTAATGTGGCTCCCCTGCAGAGTTTGTGATAGGGTGGCCGTTCCCGGCGAAAATAGGGTTTTTAGCATGACGCCACGCTCACAAAGACAAACTCCTGCTAAATAGGATTTTTTTTTTCTTAAGCATTGTACTATTTTATTCCCAAAAAACATCTCCAAATGGGGTTTTCAAATGCGCTCAGGCATACAGCCAAGTTGAGACAACATGGACAAATGAGTTTTGTGGTGTGGCAAATTTGTACAGTGCAATAATGTTTGGAGCACTGAGCCCAAAGCAACCTTTTTCTCTCTGTCTCAAAAAAAGAAAAGCAGACCACCCATCAGTTACATTCCATCAATTATACTAATATGAAACAGGACTTGTTCTGGACAGAGTGCAATTGTTGTCTGTCTAATATGAAGCTGCTCAACATTCAGTGACCAATTAACCTGTCAGCACTTTTTCTTGATGCTGAAATGCTCATTTTTCCTTCTCATTTTTTTTATGTCAGTGAACGTCATTTAATCACTTAAAGGGTCACTTCATCCAATTTACCAAAAAAGATATTTTCTCCCTTAGGTCCAGCTGTATCTGTCCATGGAAAATGATTTGGCTTTATTTGTGGAGATTGGCATTGTTCCTGAGACCTCTCCCTCTACCCTGTGCCTAATGTACTTATGCCTAACCTTTAAGACCCTGTCATTTCCTACCTTTCAGACAGATGCCCCCAGGCAGCCCCATCCCCTGGCTAAACCCCTCTTATTCACACTCACGTGTGGATATGCTCCTAAATCTGACACAACCCAATCTCACTTCCTAAGAAAGTGGTGACACATAATGTTTTAAAAAATGGCGATGGAAACTCTGCTGGGAGCTTTCTAGTGCCTTTCTATTACATTTAGAAATGGAGGGCATTGCGGTGGTGGCTGAATTCACAGGCAAAATGTTGGCTCCAATCAAACACAAGATTCTTAAACTCTCAGGAAGGAGGCCGGCTTTTGATTCCCCATGTGGGATTACAGTGTTTAAATGTTAGGCAGTAACTTTGGGATTGTGGATTGGTTAGGTTTAGGCAAGAAAAGGTTTAGGAAAAGAGCACGGTTGCAGTCGTGTCAGTAACTGCGTGTAAAAGCTCCCATAGATATGCACGGCCTCATCAGTCACTGCTGTTCAGGGGGAGCTGGGCATCCTTAAGCATCTCATGGAGCAGAGGTCTGCAGTGCACACATTTAAAAATCAGCACAGCTCACTGAATTTTGAAACAATTTTGAAACAGTTTTGTTTATTACAAATGCTGGAATTGTATTTGCAAACATTAAATTTTAAATGTGTTTTTGGTTGATAGTAATAATAAGAGTGGTATAACAGAACGTTGAATATTACAATGCTGCAGCTGCTTTTTTGTGATGTTCTGTAAAAACTAACTTGGTGGATATTAATTAAGAGAGACTCGGTTTACAGAGGATTTGGAAGTGCATAGTTTGACTTGTTCATCATAGTTCACATCTTATACAGCAGGGTTTCATATCCTTAATATTCTGAACATGAATTTAAAATGCAAAGTTCTATGACTTAAAAGATTTGTGTGCCTTTAGTGGTCCTTGTAGTTTTCACATAGCTGCTGAGATGTTCCACAAGGTACACAAAGAGCCACTAACACAGGGCTGTCGCTTTCTGCCACCAACTCAGCTTCACTCAAAAAAACACATCACCACCATTTACAAACACATAAAAAGTGTACAAAAAGAATTCTGATTGTGTTTTATACAAACAAGTGCTGAGGATCAAGCACTTGTTGACAGTTCTAGGGACTGCCTGAGGGTAAACTAGAACCACAAACCTTAAGTGGGTTTCTTTTCTGCTTGGAGTTGCCCTGACAATAGGAACCCTGAAGTGGCATTATAGCCAGCCACTGTCAAAATCACATTGTATTTTTGCATAAAGTGAGGATTTCACTCTTGGGTAATTCATTTGTTCCATTATTTACGGCTAACATTAAGAGCTGCTATTTTACCAGTGTTCACACAGCTATTTTTTTTTTTAATACCATTTACAGGTGCTCCATGCTTTCATGCTGCATCTTCAATCACTGTCATAAATGTTGAGACTGAGGCCTGTGCTGCTCTGTCAGGGGCTCTTTTTTGAAACTGCTCTCTCCACTCCAACTTAAAAAACAGAAAATCAGATCATAATAATTTTGGTCCTGACTTAACTATGATCCATACACAAAAAAAGGTTTGCTTCCTGTGATGGTTGCAGGGACTATATTTAGAGTTAGGATTAGGAATAGGTTCATTTAAACTCTTTAAACCCTTCTAGTTTCTGAAACTATGATTATTTAGTATAAATGTCATGTAACCCTGCCCCCTAAGTCCTTGTACAGAACCCACCCTCAGCTTGCACGTGAGTGTGTCGTGTGTAGTATCTTTTCTGACGTCTCCCTAGTTGTTTCTTTGTCACGTAAGGAGAAGAAATAGCCCGGAAAACCATGATTATGGAAATACGGGGATGGCAACTTAAAATGAACACACAAAACATAAAGAATTCTATGTAAAATTAGTTAAAAAAGCAGCATAGTCAAGCATCTTTGAATCCTGTTTCTTTGTTCATCAATAGATACCAAAGGGATTACAAGTGAAAGAAGTGCTAGCAGCACTAGCATTATCTGTCTCTGTTGTCTGCCGTCTACCTCTGGATGTCTTTGTGAGACGTCGTTTTGTCTGTAAACAAATTTGTGTTGCTCTTAGCGTTCTGGCGGATTTGTTGTCTGGTAGAGTGTATTTAACAGATGAAACGTGTTGTTGTGACAAGCATGATGGAACACATATGTCGCCGAGGGCCATCCTCCCTGCCTCCCCTCTCGTGGCTACAGAAGCAACTGATTGTGTTTTTTCAGAGGGAGTGTGTGGTGACGAATGTGAAGGCTGTTGTTTTGTCGTGTGAGCTGCTGGTGTCTCATGGCGCTTTAATGTTACCCAGAGCACTGTTTGTGTGTGTGTGTGTGTGTGTGTGTGTGTGTGTGTGTGTGTGTGTGTGTGTGTGTGTGTGTGTGTGTGTGTGTGTGTGTGTTAGTATGGGTAAGAGTTACTTATTCCTTTCTTTCTCTCCATTATGCCATTCTTTGTTTTCAACCTAGCATCTCTACTCTTGCCTTCCTTTCTCCTTTTTTCTTCCTTCTCCTCTCCTCCTCTCCTCTCCTCTCCTCTCCTCTCCTCTCCTCTCCTCTCCTCTCCTCTCCTCTCCTCTCCTCTCCTCTCCTCTCCTCTCCTCTCCTCTCCCTGACTGTTATCCAGCACTTTAGAGTAGATGTAATTGCTCAGACAGAGCAGGCGTTCAGAGCACTGTCGATGTAAATGCTGCTCCATGGCGGTGGCTGACTTAATGAACAGCAGGGCTCGCAGCCCTCTGGCAGCACTTAAACTTTAAAACATCTATTATTGAGGCGTGAGAAAAAACAGAGTAGCCAGCACTGACCTCTCTCTCATCCCTCTCTTTTTATATCTGTAGTCATGCCAGTGGAGGGGTTGATGCTGTTGAAAGATAAAGGTGCTGCGTGTAGCCTTTTTTAACTTCAGTGTATCACTGTTAATTTGTTATAACTCAATCTGAAGAGCACATCACATGTACTTTTTGTTTGGCTTTAACACTGAGCCTCCTCTGTTTTTTGTCCTTTTTGCCATTACATATAGAATATATTTTGTTTCAGAAAAACATCAGGGATGGATTAACCTTCTTGGAGGCCTTTGGATGAAGTTGAACTGTGGTCTCAACTACAATACAATAGAGTATATTGTAACATAGAACTCTTCAAAAATACAGGACCTCATGTTTTGGCAAAGAAGCACTTTGGGCCCTTATTTTACTAGTTTAATTAGTGTTAGGGATCAAAACATTTACAATAAATGAACATGTTATAGAGTGCATTCATCAGAAACTAAAAGACGTACCCTTAAAAACACATGCCTTTCTGTATTTTGCATAAATCAAAGGAGTTTTCCATCATAAATTATTCTTTTCAATGTGTTGAGCAAGATATGACAGCGTCTGTTATTTGTTCATTCATTTAAAAATACCAACTGTAGCATTACCTGGAATATCATGACATTCAGAAACCATCTTTAGCCAGCTTCATCGGACACTGGGACATAGATTTGTGAAAATCTCTGGAACCAAGATTCCAACAATTACTACTTACATCACAGATGGATCAAACAGCTCTGCTACTGCTTTTTTTTGTGCCTCTTTACATGTAGATCACCCAGTGTAGCACTTTGAAAAGCTTCCTCAAGAGATTGTCTTATTGTGTGCCATTATTACCCATTTTCACACAATGTGATATCTCTCCCTTTCCTATTTTTCCCCAATCTTTTATACTCTGGACAATGTTTAGAGAATCGTGTTAGAGCAATGTCTGGAGTTGCTGTTTTGCACATGTACCACACAACAGGAGATAGGCTACGTCAGGCCCCAGCAAACAGGCATAGAGACCGGTTTGCAACTGCCTGGTTGGTGGTGGTTGACATCAGTCACTGTGAAATTGACTGTTACAACCCCAGTCACGTAGACCTAGAGACCAGTCAGTGACCCCCTGATAACCACCAAACACTAGAGAAATTGTATATTCCCTGACCAGTTGGCAAGTTGGCAGCACAGTGGTGTGGTAGTTAACACTGCTGCCTCACAGCTAGAATGACATCTAAAAAGGTCTGGGTTTGAATCCACCTTGGCCCAAGCCTTTCTGTGTGGAGTTTGCATGTTCTCCCCATGTCTGTCTGGGTTTCCTCCCACAGTCCAAAGACATGCAGTTAGTGGGGTTACTGTAGGTTAATTGATGATCCCAAGTTTCCTATAGGTGTGAGTGTGAATGGTTGTCTGTCTCTATGTGTTGGCCTTGTGACAAGCTGGCGACCTGTCCAAGGTGTACCCTGCCTCTTGCCTTATGTCAGCTGGGACAGGCTCCAGCACTTTATATATCCCATCTTTGGCAGCATTGACAAGTCATAAACTAAACTAAATTTAACAAGTAGCAGATCAAAAATGATATTATATTTGTGAGTTTAACACATTCCAAATAACACTGGGACATGATCAGCATCATTAAAAATCGTGTTTAGGTAAATAAGAAGGTAAACCTTAAATGTAGATCTCTTAAAGGTCCTAAACTCACAAGCCTTATTTCTGGCATTAACATGTAATAAGCTATTATCAAACCTACTCTGTGATGCACTTTTCTGGATAACTACATTGAAGCACAAGTGTCTGTATGGGCACTGGACATTGGTACACTGTTATCATTCATACCTGAAGACATATTGAGATTCTTAATAGTTTAAAAGGCCAGTAGATTTATCTTTTGGCCACCACACGGGTCACTGTTGGCTTCCCTGACTTAATTCAAACTTTAAGTGAGGTTTCCTTACGTATTGGATGTTACTGCTCACTCAGGAAAGATTCACAGATGAAAATATAAAAAACAAGATTTAAGAATGACATTTAAATTAAAGTAGTATGTCTATTATATCTATTACTGAATTCCAAAAACATTTAACTTCACATTTAAACATTATTTGCAAGCTTGTTTGCATTTATTTGGATAGAGTGCTTGAGTCAGACCGAATGTGAGCACAAAACAAAGCATGTGGTATTCTACACATTGGTTTGCCCCAACTTAACTGTAATTTAAAGACGGAAATTTTCAGACACATGAACATGTCTGATTCTCTCTTGTCCGTGACATCACAAACTGATTTACCTTTGTATAGTCTTTACTGTCTAAAAAAAATCATCATCTTTCAGAAACATCTTCGTCTCTTGCCCTGGATGATGCAGAAATGCGACCCCATCTGTTCTCACAACAACTACTTAGTTAATTTCTTCTGTAAATAATAAAACTGAACTCTTCAAGGTGAAATCCACAGACACTGAAACTTCTGAGGCACGAAGAGCTTGATTTCACATCCCAAGCCTGTGAACCAAGACCCATGGGAAACGGAATGAAAGTGAACTCATTCGGTTGAAAGATGATGGCATGATATGACGTCAAAGCTAGGAAAAGACCAATAATGAGATTATTTTAAAAAAACCTTAAAAAAAAAGTTAGAGTTTTGCTGCCACATGGCTAACAACATAGTAAAAATTAAACAGAGACTATAAAGACAATTAAACCTACAAATGATATAAAACTGAGTCTAAAAATGAAAGTGTACCAAATGTGACACAAACCCCAACCTTCTGAGTGAAAGTCCTGCATTTAACCTCTACCACCCCCACATAAGGCAGACTTTCTCTCTTTTTCCTTCTGCAACGGGAAAGAACCTTGACAGTCACTTATAACATGTGCACAAGTCAACAGAAAAAGGACATGCCAAGAAACATATAACCTCTCAATTTTCAAACTTTTATGTACTTTTTGTAACACAACCAAATCTTTATTTGTACTAGATTGTGGTTTGGGTTCAAGCAGTTTTATAGCCCGTTGTTAAAAAAAAATGTAGCTAACAATACCAATAACAAAAAAAAAAAAAAAAAATGTAGCTAGCTAGTAATGCAGCTATTACACATTTTGCTTTGAGCTGCTCTACAAAAGCAAATATAAAACTGCCATCCTTTGCTTGGTTTGTGCTGGATGTAAATACAACCTCAAAGTACAGATGAAGTCAGAGGTAGCTTAATGCTAACC
>JASGAU010372355.1:0-10110 GCA_030220045.1 Australoheros facetus
CACACACACACACACACACACACACACACACAATTTGTGTTATTTTGTTGTTCCATCCATCAATGGCACACTGACTGTGCATGAATAAATTTTGAATTTTGTACATATTAATTAAATCAAAAATGGGAACCGGAGGCTGCTGTGTTCTTGGGAACTCAAAAAAGCTTTAGATATGGCTGTAGACACCCAATGATGACAGGAAGCACAGGCTCGGAGCAGGTTTTTATCCTAGAGGTCAAGAGCTTTTGATTATGATGTTTTGATTTCAGTTAAGACTATCATGGAAAATAATTATACTGATTTCGAATTAGAACACAATTCTACAAAAAGAGAAGGGATCTAAAAGTTTTTTTCTTTTCTTTTGTTTTCCTTTGTTTGTTTGTTTTTATCTCAGGGGGAGACACTTTTTCCAGGGTCTTTCAGATAGTATGTTGTTATAATATGAATAAGAATATGTACATGTCTCTACTACCAGAAAAAATGGTGGGTCCACTAATGTGTTTATGCCAACAGGAGTTGCAGTATGCACTGAAGCAGAGGACTTGCACTACTGCTGAACAGATCCTCCCAGGAGCAAACAGCCAAAGTCCTGTCTTAAAAGGGACCGCAAACACTTTTCAGGGCCTCAAATCCATTGAGGTAAGAGCCTTAAAGAATGCATTATTTAACTACCAAGCTCCATATACTAGTTAGCACTCTCACCTCACAGAAAGAAGGTTCCCGGTTCAAATCACAGCCGGGTCCTTTCTGTGTGGAGTTTGCACGTTCTCCGTAGGCCTGGATGGGTTTACTCTGGGTACTCTCCTCCCATAGTACAATAACATGCTTGTTAAGTTACAATACTTGGTGATTCTAAATTGGCCATGGATGTAAGATAGAAGGGTTAAAGCATAGAGATTTATGTGTTTTATGAATGTATGGTTAAAATGTGACTTGCAGTCTAAAGAGCTTTGAGTGGTCAGTAAGACTTGAAAAGTGCTATATACTGTAAATTCCATCCATCCATCCCTCTCTCCCTTCCTCTCTCTTCCACTGCTGGCTAAGCAGAGAAAGCCAGACCGCCTTCTCTCCAGCCACCTCCTCCAGCTTATCCTGGGGAACACTGAGGTGTTCCCAGACTAGTGAGAGATGTAATCTCTCCAGCATGTTCTGGGTCTAGTTTGGGGCTTCCTCCCAATAGGACATGCCTAGAACACCTCAACCAGGAGGCATCCTCGTCAGATGCCTGAACCACCATATATAACTCCTTTGGATGAGCTCTTCACCCTATCTCTAGGGGAGAAGCCAGCCACCCTTCAGAGAAAACTCATTTCTACTGTTTGTATCTACGATCTCATTCTTTCAGTCTCTACACAAGTTTTGTGACCATAGGTGAGAGTAGGGACATAGATCTTACACTCAGCTCTCTCTTCACCACAATGGACCAGTGTCGCATCAGCATGAATGCAGCTGCAGCCCCAAGTTGTCTGTCAATCTTCTGATTCCCTCTGCCCACACTTGTGAGATACTTAAGCTTCTCCACTTGGGGAAGCAACCCGTCCTTGACCTGGATTGGGCACTCCACCCTTTCCATTTCCGGAAACAAGTTTGGCTTATTGTCGGCAATGTGAACCAAGCTCTCTGCTGTGGTTGTACGTTTGTATGGCTTTTAACAACAGGCCAGACACTCCATACTCCTGCTGCACCCCCCACAGGACACCCTGAGGGATGTGGTTAAATCCCTTTTCCAAATCCACAAAACACGTAGACTGGATGGGCAAACTCCTTCCCTCCCACTCAGATATCTTTGAGAGGGTAAAGAGCTGGTCCAGCATTGCGACCAGGATGAAAAATACATCCTGAATCTGAGGTTCAACTAAAGGATGAACTCTCTTTCCAGCACCCTGGCATAGACCTTCCTGGGGAGGCTGAGGAGTGTGTTTCCCCTATAGTTGAAGCACATCCTCTGGTCCCCATTCTTGACCAGGGAATGTCACCATGCCCCGCGACCAAGGGATTCTTGGTAGCAGGGTGAGGTCACTGAAGTAGTGACCTCAGTGACCTCGTCCCCAGTGATAGGTAAGTCGTCCCCATCGTCCCTAGACTCTACAGAAGGTATATCAGTGGGATTAAAGTATTCCTTCCACTGTTCAACTATGTCATCAGTTGATGTGAGCTGCACCCCCACCCGCACAATACACCATTTGAGAAGAGCACAGCTTTCACCTCCTGAGTTGCCTGACAGTTTGCCAGAAATGCTTTGAGGCAGTCCGAAAGTCTTTCCATGGCCACACCGAACTCCTCCCACATCCGAGGTTTTGCTTCAGCCACCACCCGAGCTTCATGCCGCTTCCGTTTGGCACATAAGCGCAAATGACAGTCAGGACCCGTTACCTGGCCCGAAGGTGAAGGAAAACAACCCTCCCGTCCACCAGGAAAAGTTCCAATGTACAGGCAGCAAGCCGAGGGGATACATGGATCTGTCCAGCACTGTAATCACAAGTACATGTCTTTGTCTGTACATTTATGAAGTGCCAGACGTTGGGAAAAATGTATCTCTGGTTCACATGACTATATTTTAAAATAAATGAACTCTTATTCTTCAGAGCACCAAGAATAAAGAGAAGACTGTTCCACTCAACTTGCCACAGTCACAGCTCCACTCAGGAGCTCAGCTGTCCAGAACTCAGCTGTCATCAGATGAATCACTGTGGTCATTAACAATGCTGTGGGACACACTGGATGATGGACTTATGGACTCAGTTTTCTCAGAAGGTATCCACTGATCAACTGAACAAGCACACTTCATCCCTTGTACACCAGAAGATGCCAATTTCTGCATATCCAACTATGTGCCAGCTGAGACAAGGCTCAGTCTCATGAATTACCAGTATGTTATGTCAATCACTGTAAAAACCTTATGCATTGCATAAAGAACCAGTATATCCAATGTAAATGTATATCAGGCGTCATACAGAAAATATTAGATTACAAACTAGACTATCCATTTTCTGGAGAAATTGTGGTGGGATTGTTGTTTCTTCCCAGCTTGGTCTGTGACTTACTGCTAAAAAAGTTGGAGGTAAATAAGTTGGCTAAAAAAAACAAACTGAAGGGATTTTTTTTTTTCTTAAATAAATAAAATGCAGTACTTTTATTTTTAAAATCTGGCTCCTTAAACATATTGATAACCTAAAAATAACTGGGGCTTTTATTTTGAAACTTTAAGCTTTCTCTGAGGTTGTGTTAATTTTACTAAAATTAAAATAACTATTAACTATTAAAGCATATCGATAACACCAATAAGCGTTTTTGAAAAAAACAAAACAAGACGAGGAATTTAAAGATTTCTTTCCTGTTCAATTCCTGTATTCTGGGCCTTATTTTCTTTTTTTTTCTTTTTGAAAATCTAACACGATTCTGTACGTTGTGTTAATTTTGAACACACTAACTGAGGACTTTTATTGTTGAAGATTTCACAGCATGCAAGTATTTTGATAATAGCCAATAAGTAATTGGGTGCTTTTATCTTTGAAAAAGTGCAAGTTTAGAGAATCCCATTCAATTCCTATAATGATCCCAGGGCTTTTATCTTGAAAATCAGAACTGTGACCAACAGAATAATTTCCTGTATCTAACAGAGAGCTTTTATTTAGGTGGTTCCACAGATTTTAAAGTATACTGATCTGCTATTAAGAAACTGAGGGTTTTTATTTTGAAAATCTGACACACACTTGGTCCCTCCTGTTAGTACATTCAAATATTACCTCTCATTTTCCTCACCACTTTTCCTTGACATCGATGGAAAATGTCACGAGGTCAAAGAGAGTGTGAAGGACAATGACTTTCTTTGGTTGTTTGGACTCCAAGACAATTTTCTGATGAAAGAACAATATAGCATCCTCAACTGCACCAAAGAGTAAAACACGTAAATGTGGATTATTAAACATTAGTTCTCTCTCTTGTTGAAAATTCAAAACATGTCAGTAGGTTATGACATCAAATGGGAAATCACTGTTAACTCACTGCTAACCGACATGAGGGTCGGGTTTTTCCTTAAAAATGATCATCTGTGAAGTAGGTACAGTATATCTGTATCACTTGAACAAAATATGCAAACTCTCTATCTACTCTGAACAGTTCAGAGACTGGAAGATAGATCAGTTCTTACTCAATGTGTGACTTTAGTCTCTGTCAGCTCTCCAGGGAACAGTTTCCCAACCAGAGCAGCGGCCAGATAAAGCTCAGTTGCAGTGATTAGCATCATGACAGTACATAATTGTGAAACCAGAAAAACACAGCACAAACTTTGAATACCCTTGATGTGGTGATAAAGGCAATGATGTGGTTAGAAATGTCTGTCAGAGCTGTTAAAGAACAATCCTTCCTTTTTTTGGAAAAGAGGATTTTGTGCACTTTCACTGTGGAAGAAGAGTTTAGTTTATTTTGATACCTTCATTTACATTCAACATTGTTGACTCATCTATTCTCATTTTAGAGCAAACTTACAGAAGACAGACAACTCATTTCAATGATGAACTAATCTCATCAATATTTGAAATTTGCTGTTGGTTTTTACAGCAGAGCAGCACAAAAATCAGCAACATAATATTCATATTAATTTGAGGCATTTTAGTACTACATGGTATTATAATAATAGATAAGCATATGGAAACTTGCATCTTAGTTTAATTAAGTATCCCAAATCATAAATGCAGTTCTAGCATTAGTAACAAAACCAAGTGTCTGACAACTGATTGAAAATTAAAGGAGTTATGACGACCGTAGATGTGTTTATGTATTTAAACTTCTTTTGTCTCTCCCAAAGGTGAATGTGAGCTCAAGAACAGAAAGGAGGTGGCTGAGTCTGGTGGTTCTGCAGTCCAGATGACAGTCCATGGTAGTTGTCTGATTCCTAGCCAGCCCCAAACTGAGGTCCAGCAGAGGAGAAACCGATCTAAAACACTGTCAAGCACTAAGACCAACAGACCTGCCAGGATCAGCAAGATCAGAAACTACAATGTTAAAGATTGAGGACTGAAATCAAATATATTAACGAAGAGTTGAGAACCAACAAGGACCCTAACAGTGTCAGTTTTATCTGAGGTATGCCTATTTGTAGTTCAGCACTACACTTGTTAAAGGAGCATTACAAAAACTAAAGCATGTTACAGATAAAACATATATACTGACGTGGGTTGGAGAAGCATCATGTTTTTACAAAAGTATTTTGAATTTTCTTCAACAAATACCAAATTAACAACCAGAGAGAACAGGAGACACAAAAAGCTGACTTAATCAAGACAAAGAAATCCACTTATTTTAAAAACAAGCCATCACCAGAAAAAAGCAGGTCAGGTTTGCATTTTTAAAAAATCCTTGTGTTCAAGAGATAACTAAGACACCTAACTGGATGATTTACACTGACTGGCCCTTTGTTTGATAAAGTTCAAATAGTGTCCAGTCTTTTTCTTTGTCCTTCAGTACATCTGAATATGTTTGAGGTGTTGTGCTTTTTGGTCTGGGGTTCAGTCATCTCAGTCTCCATTTACGCGAGGAAATTCAGCAGTGTGTGGACACCAATATCTAGCTATCGCTGCAGACTACAGTGGCATCCACATAAACATCCATCCATCCATCCGTCCATCCATTCTCTTCCGCTTATCCAAGGGTGAGGTGGAGCACACCCTGGACAGATCGCCAGTCTGAGGCAGGTCTAGCACAGAGACAATCATTCACACCTATGGGCAATTTAGAATCACCACTTAACCTAACCCCACTAATTGCATGTCTTTGGTCTGTGGGGGGGGGGGTACCTGGAGAGAACCCACACAAACATGGGGAGAACATGCAAACTCCACACAGAAAGGCCCCGGCCAGATGGTGGATTCAAACCCAGGACCTTCTTGCTGTGAGGCAACAGTGCTAACCACTGTGCTGCTGATCCACATAAGCAGATTCAAAAAAAGAGCCCAACTGGCTCATCAATTTCCAGTGTGCGTATACATGTAAAGGAAACTTTGAAACAGAAGAACAAAAGCTCACTGTGCCATTTTTGTTTGGGACAAAGGGGACACGTGGGATTGAGGTTGTTTCTGGGAAACTAGAACAAGTGAGGCTACATCCCATATTGGTTTTAAGTAGGTCAACAAGGAACTTTCTCTGAAGGCCATCTTGATGGACCCACAAACACGGTAGGTGGAATTTTTATGTTTACATCTCCCAAACTTGTATTTTAAGCTGTCAATCCAACTCCATCCCTATGTACAAATAACCAACATGGACCCCCTCCTGCTGTGATGGCAACTGCATAGACCGATGTAACTGTTAATGATTGCATTTTTGCATATTTATTTGCACATTGTTTACACAGAAAAAGTTTTAAATGAACATTCAGGGAAACTTTGGACATCCAAATCCCCACACATCCGATCTCTCCCCTCAGAGATTGTTATTCTCATTTCTATTTCACTTTATTAAATTGATACTTTGATTTAGTTTAATTCAAATGCTGAGGAAGAGCACAAGAACAACAGAGCATCTCGGCCATGGTGCAATGCTGGCTGCAGTGAAAGAAGTGATTGAAGGAAATTAATCGGATTGGTTGCAAATAAAAGGATATTCCAAAATCAACACTGTTCTGAAAGGTTGAGAAATATAAATCAAATGAAAATATAGAATTATGTCAATTACATTATGAAAAGATTGTTTTAAAGTTATGATTTGGATTTTAAAATTTAAAATATTTCAAATTTTTCCTGCTCGCTGGTAAAAAAAATAAAAATCAAAAAATCAAAAACCCACAGGCCTTCCTCAGTGCATGCTGGTCATAAACCCACCTGTTTAAGCTAAGATGCCAATAATCAATTTTTCAATATATCCCAACATTAGACAACAAACTAATAAAGAACTCCTATTCCTAGAATTAGCTTTTTTTTTCAGGGGACCTATCCTGTAGCTCATACAGTTGACAGTGGCATCTCCTTTCAGGAAAGTATCAGGCATGATCAAATCTGCAGCCAGGATTCTCCTGAAACACGAGTAGAGTTTCACTCACCTGTCTCTACTGCTGTTGAGAAAGATGGTTCATGTTCTTCCAGTTCCTCATTTGCAGCCGCCTGATGGAGAACATAACTTGTTTCTCCTCAGGTCTAGGAATCCACTCCTTCAACAAGTTGTTAAAGAGAACCAAGTGGTGTAGTTCTCACCTGGAATAGAGGTTTTGCAAGTGGTGGGGCCCAATTTCCATATGATACTTGCAACTTAGCCAAAAGCTCTGTGTCTTCTGTTGGTAGCATTAACAGTACTTGCCTTTTTGGCCAGGATGAAACTCCCTGTCTTGAGCAGCTTGATGATACCAGGCTGTTTTTGTTCAAGGACATGCTCATGGGCCAGTGTCTCTCCCCCATCAGCAGAACATTAGCAGTTTCTTTGTTAATCTGTCACCCTCCTACATTCCATTAAGTGAGGCATCCTTTCACTTCATAGGCATGTCTGAGTGAAACCTTTGTTAGTCCATCCCTTTGTATGTCATTGCCCTTGGGCATCAAACAGTTGATTCAATTCAGTTTTATTTATATAGCACCGAATCACAACAAACAGTTGCCTGAAGGCACTTTGACCCTACAATAATACAGAGAAACTCAACAATCAAAACGACACCCTATGAGCAAGCACTTGGCGACAGTGGAAAGGAAAACTCCCTTTTAACAGGAAGAAACCAGCAGAACCAGGCTCAGGGAGGGGCAGTCATCTGCTGTGACTGGTTGGGGGAGAGGGAAGGAGACAGGACAGATACACACTGATGATCTTGTAGATGGACACATTGTAGGACTGTCACAATATTGCTTCAAAACAATTGTGACCAGGAGAGCTCACTTTAATAACATTATTGCCATATTTGTGGAAAACAGAAATCAGAGACTACAAGTTCAAATTCATCAGTAACTAGCACTTAAAATACCAGTGTGGGCATAACTACAAAGCTATCCCAAATGAACATTTATTAGGATGTTATGTGTGGTACTAACAGGAAATCAAAAATGTTTACAGTGTGCTGCGGCTGCTGTCAGGACTGATATGGGGACCTAGTTTTTACAGTACTTCATGGCTGTGGGTACACCAGTGAAAACTCTAATACTCCAGCCACAGCACACAAATATACAAGTCCAGACATGCAAAACAGTTACACTTTTATAAGAAAAGAGATTGACACACAAAGTGAGTTCAAGCTTCATCTCATATTAAACCACCCTGCTCTCACTGAGCACTCAGGGTGCTTTTTACTACAAGCCACATTCATTACCCACAGCACGCACACACTCACACTCCAATGAATGCAGTTTGGGGTTCAGTGTTTTGCCCAAGGACACTTCAGTATGCAAATGGATGAGCCAGACATCCCTCTCTACTGTAATCCAAACTGCAATTTTGGTCACAAGCTATGAAATTTATTTATGTTAAACAACACATGCTAAATAATTTCTACCATCCATCCATCCCAGCTATCACATGGAGAGGCAGGGTACACACAGACAGGGCTTCATTTAAAACTGCACTTTATTAAACATATTTTCATAAATTAAACTATGAGTGACCTATTAATGTCTAATTGTGTACTTTGCATACATGAATGTGGTTGCTGTGATGTGATCACAGGGCACTGTGTGTGGGGTGACTTCATCTCAGCTGAGGAACCAAAGTCCCGATCACAGCCGAACTCATCCAGGAGTTTGAGTATTGATCGGCTGCAGCCGGAGGCTGGCAGGAGCCCCCTCCTCTCCACATCATTTTGTGTTCTGAAACGATGAACTCCAGTAACCCGAACAAGTCACGCGAGGTCTCCGGGCTACGTCATAGTTGGGTCCCGCCCTTTAATCACCCTACCGTGCAACAGCGCCCGCAGGTCTGCAGTGATTGGACGAAGCCTCACATCCTCGCTCCGTGATTGGCCAACTTTCCATGTCATCCACAAGATGTGCCGCGTTGCACCTTCATTCATGTTCAAAATAAACTCCGGCTATTAAAATGTCTTTATGGCTCCTGCTTAAGTTAAAAACATCGCACGTGTGTTTGAGCTGCGGCCGTAAAACGTTTAAAAATGATGCGATAACTCAGTGCGTGCGTTATCATTATTATCCATCGCAGGCTAATCTATGACCGGACCAATGATATTGGCACGAAATGACGACTCTTATAACGATCTCTCACGTTTCTTGTTGTGCCAAAACGACGCTGAACTTCAGTAACCCCGACTCGGTTTTTTGTGAGCGCATCCACCGAGTTGCTCCATCACTGGCTGAATCTGCGAGCCCTGCCTCTTTTCTCATTGGACTGTTGGGCCAAGCGGTTGTCAGCCCATGTGGAGTGGGCAGGCAGAGAGTGACACATTTAAATTCATCAGAGGAAAAAGATTCAATGAAGCACGGAGCCTAACGCCAAGCACAGAAAGCACAGCAGCAGCGCCGGTAGCAACTGAACGGAGCGGTACGACTCAAAGAGGCGCTGAGCGGCTCCAGGTCGGAATTTTTCGGGAATATCCAAACAGTCTGCGCACAGGTAAGTCCGCTGACGGTACCTGCGGGGCCCGGCACTGTACTCCCCCTTCATCTCACATTACAGTCGACTCTGCTGCGCTGTTACATTAAACAGAAAAGAGTGCGTTACCTGCGGCACCTGAAATTTGCCTTCTGTCGGTGTTTCTTCTGCGTTGTGGTTATGTTGGGCCTACATGCTGCAGCAACACGCAGCGTGTGTTTGAAGCTGTGCTGTGGGGTTGGCTGTTAACGAGCACGGTCACGTTAAATGAAGAAATGTTGAGGAAAACTATGCTAGAAAAATAGTTATCCAGCGGGCCTGAAGCGGAGCAGCCGCAGTCACAGACTCTGCTCAGTCTTCATCACTCTGATTTTCCATGTTTACACTTGCGCAGTTTGGGAAGCTACAACTGCGGATCCCACTGGGGTGCAGGAATACTTTGGGCCCGGGAGCAACCGGACTCCCTCATGTGAAACCGGCTGAACCGGACTAAAGTGTCCGCTTACTGTGGATTACAGTAAATGGCCCAGCAGTGGACCTCTCCTAATGTGGTGCTGTCAGAGTGCGCAGGTCCATCCATCCATTCATTCATTC